>CABHPH010120551.1:0-41468 GCA_902168325.1 Peromyscus nudipes
ATATATATATATATATATATATATATATATATATATAATTTAGGAAGCTTCTACAGTAATAGGGTTTTCATAGGGCTTTTCTAAAGGTCTTTAGAATTAGTTATCCCCTCCCATATTAATTTATTTTTAAGCCATTGGTACTGGGAACATTCATAATTCTCTTATATAGTATAAAAATTTGGAAGAAAAATAACAAATTATATTTTATTCTCAGTCTGATTGTCATTATTATTCACGAAATTACTTTGGGCATCAGTTCTGTGTGAATTGTAAACTCCTCTAAATTTTCCTCTTTTGAATTGTTCAAAAGAACCCTCATTTAAAAGAGATTCTTAATGTGCAAATATTTAAAAATATGTTTGATATTATTATAAATGTCTAAAATTTAGAAATTATGTTTCACATTAAATTTTATATGCAAATAGTTATTAAAAGGCTAAACACCAAGGAATTAAAGGTGGTGTTTAAAAGCAAAGTGTGCATAGAGTTAAATTCGCTTAATAAAAGAGCTTTTGCATTGTCTTATTGTATCTTGTTTTGTCCTATTTGGCTGTTACTTCTTGGAGGCCTTTCTTTTTCAAAGAAGAAATGGAGGGAGAGTGGATATGGAGGAGAGTGAAGATGGGGGAGTAGCAGGAGTGGATGGAGGAGAAAATGTGGTTGCAATGTATTGTATGAGAGAAGAACCTGTTCAAAAAAAAAAAGAAAGTTAAAGAAATAAATTTAGTTATTTTTAATGATGTTACCATAGCATCTAACTCAGTAACATGACTATATAAGTGGGCCAAGAAGAATGTTACTAACATTCAGTGTCAGTACTAGATATCCTTTGGCCAGAAAAACTCTCTCTCTATATGTATATATCAGATAAGCAACATCAGAAGTTGTATAAGAAGGGCTGCTAATGGAATATCGAGGGAAGTATGCTACAACCAATAGTCAGAAAATTATTGGAAGCAGAATATAATGTTCAGTTCACTGTTTTGACTGCTTGCTGGATCACAACATGAAATTAGCCATATCATGTGTTTAAAGATACAATCCATCAATCTTAGCTAAGTGTTTTATTTTTTCTAGTTGCTGGGCCTAAGACCTGACCACAGTGAAACTCAGATGCACATATGACACTTCCAACCTTTACAACTTGATTCACATGCCTTTTACCAACTTCACAATCAGCTCTACCCAGTTTTCAGTAGAAATATTCCACCATTAGTAAATATCACTAACATATGCATTTGTTTACTCTAGTGCCTGTAAAGTAAGGAAGAGAGAGGAAGCAGAAGCTAAGATCTATACTAACGATTGTGTCTCAACTAGTAGATATTTCAAATGATAAACGAACACAACCTGTAGAAAGACAACATCAAAATTGGGAAAATATTAGAATGCGTTGTATGAGTACTAATTTGACCAATTCTATTATGTTAGTATATGTCTTAATGCAGGTTATAACAGAATGGCGCTGACATCATTAAATCAAAGCTTAGCAAAACTAAGACAGTGTATATCGAGTTCATACACCCAGTAGATGTGTGTACCTGTGGGTGCATCTGGGTGAGTGTGTTTTTCCTGAAAATTTTTCATTTTAACTCTTTAAGTAGACAATTATGCAAGAAGCATTGTTTACAGTTCCAGCTGTTTAGTAATAGAAGAAGGAAGTATCTGTTCTTTTCAGATGTGCGAAGAATAAAATGCAACTTAGTTATTTATTATCAAGTAAAACTACTCATCCTCATTGTGTCTGTTTTCCCTGCAGAAAGATCTCAAATATGTATATCTTGAATAGTTTGGTCCCTCAAGTAACAGAGTGAAAGTTTCCATATGCCTTTTGAAAATCCTGTTAATCACAAAAGATTAACATTTATTAAGAATCCCACATATTGCTTTTAATGAAATCCATTGTTATGCCCTGTACCAAATATGAAAATAGAAAGTTTATCAGTAATAAAACATATGATGTTTCACTGCTTTTAATGATAATCTAATATACAAGTTTAGTATGAATTTAATTATCTGCAGATTAAAAATATTACATAATTATTTATCTCAACTAACTTTTGCCCCTTACAGTGAATTTAAAAATAAACCTTATTATAGCACAGTAACTCTGCAGAAAAGGGGTTCTTAAATGACTGAGGATACAAACAACTGTAATTGAAATGTTACTTCTGAGGAACAATTTACTGAGCACTGTGGTTTACCATAATTGTTGACAAATCCCCCTAAGTACCGTGTCTCTGATTCTTCATGGTATCAATCATTTAAAGCAATTTAGGAAATAACATCTGGACGTACATTTCTGCTATTTTATTTACATCATTTGTCTACATCATTACAATTCTCAACCTTTCCGATTTGGTACAGTAAATATACTCTGTAATATCTATTATGGCATGGTCAAAGGATAATTTATTGTCAAATAGAAAAATAGGTCAACGATAATGTCACTTGATGATCAACCCCCCCACAAGTTTAATAAAACATCTCCCCAGTATGCATTCCAGTGCAGTGGTTGATATTTTATTAGGACTACCTGGCTATAGCAGTGGTGTAATTACTGAGCTGTCAGAGTGATAAGTGGGATTAATGGCAGCCTGATGCACTTTAGTCTGCAGAGCGCTTAGAGAATTGCAAGATGGTATTATTATCAGAGTCTGCCCATTCTGGCATATTCATGGCACCAAAAGAAAAAAAAAAGAATGCTACAATTCAGGTTTGCATTGCCCTGCCTCATTAACATCTGACATTTCCAACAGCTGTTATTTGTGAACTAGCTCAATAATAAAGGGAGAATTATTTGGTAAAGAGGCTTAATAACCACAACGAAAAATCCTTACGCTGTCAGTGCTGTTAAGTGACTCTGTTTATGTTCAATTTAAGATTTCTCTGGAAGGACAGGAAGACATGCTGCATCTTAATTCAGTTCACTCATATCTGCTGACATTATAAGATCATTTTTAGTTGCCTTGTTAGTCAAGTTGGGTGTTTGAAAGAGGAAATGCCGAAAACTTGGTTGGAGATAGCTAGGATCTATATGATGTTGTCTCTCTGTCTAGTACCATCTCTCTCTCTTTCTTTCTTTCTTTCTTCCCTTTTTTCTCTTTGTGTGTGTGTGTGTGTGTGTGTGTTTAGCATACATATGCATATATATCTTAATTAGCTATGTAATGGCAAGTATGTATAAACTGTTAAAGTGACATATTAAGGTAGAAAATATGAGAAAAAATGTTTTGTTAGGATTTTGACTGTGTTTCATTGGTACTTGGTAGAAAGTCTTTCACAACACTATTTATGACCACCATATTTATCCACATGGCAGTTCCTCACACTGCATTTCTCACCTCAACTTCAAAGAGTGCATTGGCCTATTATTTTTTTTTTACATCATTTTGTGTTGTATGTTGCAGGATTGACTTTCAAGAAATTCTTTTTTTTCCATCAGAGAGAATGTTTTAGGGGGGAAAATAGAAAACAAAACATTCTAAAAGCCTAAGTCTGAGTAGATTGGAAGCCAACAAAATGACAGCTGTGAATCTAACAATGGCGTTGAGAGCAGTGACAGGGGAGAGTTTAATGACCGCATTTCACAGAGGACAATTGATGAGGAAAAGCCTTCAGTACTCATTGTGAAAAATTTAATTTAGAGAGAAGGCTAAGGGCATAAGCCATAGAAAAGAGACCAGATTTAAAAACAAGATATTAATTAGGTTCTGAGAAATTGCTTCAGACAATAGAGAGGATGGCCGTACAGGAATGACAAGGAGATGGCTATTGTTTCCTTGAAGGAAATGAACTAAGGTCTTTCCACTTGGAAGTGGATAGAAAATGAGGGTGTTCATCCCCATGTCAGGAAGTAATGTAAAATTCATTCTTAGACAAATTATTAGAGGGTTCAGGTCTGCTAACACACATGACAGTGCTATATTCTCTGAAGTTATATCTCCAGCTGAATATCTTTCTTCACCTTCTCTTGCTTTAGATGAGACTAAATCCCCCCCGCCCTTTTTCACCCACCGTGATATATTCTTTTCCCTTTGAACCTTGGCAATTACCATTTCCACTATGGAGTCATTCTTTTGTTTTCCTATGCTGCCAATACTACCACTATTTGCTTCTTTAACATCCACCCATCTTTCAAGGCTTCATTAAGAATTATTACACTCAACAAATCTTTCCTGACTCCCACTCCAGAATTACTAACCCTCCCATATGTTCCCTTATGCTGAATTTTGTTAAATCTTGTTGATCATTTTGAAAGCTGAAATGCTCTTTATGTTTCTGCACTTTCCTTTAGCTATATGTTCCATGAAAGGAACCATCATGTGTAGCATGAGTCTTAAAAGTTCTTATTAATAAAATCAAACTCGAGGCCAGTTATTGGGGTGAACACTGGAAGGTCAGAGAGACAGAATAAGCCACAGCTATCTCACCTCGCTGGATCCTCAGCTGGTCTTGTTTCCTCAGACTGGATGCCCCGAGCCCTCATCCAGAATGGGTCTCAGCTGAACTGCTGCTAGAAGCCTGAAAGCTTAACCAGCCACATGTTTCTCCAGGCCAAAGGCTTCTCCAGGCCAAAGGCCTGCTCAGGCCAAATGCCTCTAGTTTCTGGTCCTCACGCCTTATATATCTTTCTGCTTTCTACCACCACTCCCTGGGATTAAAGGCGTGCTTTCTGGGATTAAAGGCGTGGGTCACCATGCTTGGGTGTATCCTTGAACACATGAATTTCTGCCTCTGGAATGCTAGGATTAAAGGTGTGTGCTACCACTGCCTAACCTCTATGTTTAATATTGTGGCTGTCCTGTTCTCTGACCCCAGATAAGTTTATTAGCATACACAATTTTTTGGGGAACACAATACCCCCACAATCATGTTTGTGTTTTCCATGTCTTTCAATCCTTTCTGTTTCTGTAATAAAAATAACCAAGATTGGGTAATATGCAAAATAAAGACGTATATTTAGTTCACCATTTTGGAGGTTAAAAGCTCAAATCACATGGCACAGGGTATCATGCGAGCCTTATGATGGATAATACATGTATGAGAGAGATATCATATAGCAATAAAGAAAGTCAAAGGGAGGCAAGGAAGGAGCTAGGCTTGCTTTTCTGTACTCAGCCTCCTGTAAGAACAGACATGACCTCATCAATTCTTTCTGAAACTAGTACCCTAAATGACTTGTCTTCCCAGTAGGCTCTACTTGTTGAAGGTTCTATACTACCTTCCTGCACCATTTCTTTGAAAACAAGCTCCTAACTTGGTTAACAAGCTCAATCTGTCATAAGGGTGATCAGTAAATGTTTAGTGAGTGAGTAAGTGAACACCACACACACACACACACACACACACACACACACGTACAAATGACAAATGAGATAATCAGTGTTTGCATCTGTCTCTATCCCACAATAGCATTGTGGGACAGCGGGTCTCACAGTGTGGTTATTAATATCACATCAGAGAGCTGTAAGTTGGACTTACCAGGAGCTCCCCAATGAAATAAGCACATCTATCAGCTTCCCAAGTGGCACTTAGGAATACTAACCTTCAGGAATGTCTCTGGCTTGTTCTTCATGAAGAAGATTTTGAGTTAAAATTAGGAAATGAAGGGAATGGAATTGGGTATATAGTAGATCCCTGTGGAGCAGTACCCACAGTGGAGTAAGGAATTTGTATCTCTAAGCCCCTCACTGATCTGTAATTTCACAAGGGCTGCCACTAGCAAAGGATACCATGACCTTATTCCTTTCCCTTAAGCTGAAGGCAGCCGTGGGAAGAAAATGCTTTGTTCTTGAAGGGAGTGAAGCAGGCATACTCTTTGAAACAGTTGCTGCAGAACTCACCTGTGCTGTGAGTGGACTATGAGCTGAAAGACACAAGAGAAATGAATGAAGGGAGGTGGGGGGAAGGAAGTAGAGAACAGCAGGAAGTTTGGATAGAGCGGAGAATATAAGGACATTGTAACTCTTAAGATACAGATCTCTTTTGTATTTGCATAATAATTGTAGTCTCTAAGACACACAAGCTGTGTCATAAAATATTGTATGTATTAAACAGTGAACTGGTATATCAAAAGGTGAAAGAGTCCATAAAGGAATGAATGATGTATCTCCAGTAGACACCTCCTAAAACCTAAGAGCAGTTCTAAAAGAACTGGATGCTGTAAAAAAAATAGGAGGTAAAAAAGTTTAGAAGACAGAAACTAAGTATTTACTGTATCACTTAAAGAACACATGCTTTCCAGGTGATGGTGGCACACACCTTTAATCCCAGCACTCAGGAGGCAGAGCCAGGCAGATCTCTGTGAGTTTGAGGCCAGCCTGGTCTACAGAGTCAGATCCAGGAGAGGCAACAAAACTACACAGAGAAACCCTGTCTCAAAACAACAAACAAACAAACAAACAAACAAAAGAATACATGCTTAGAAGTTTTAAATTTTATTTGTATTTGTTAAATGTCAACTCTGAGTTGGCTTAAGATTAAAAAAATAGATGATGTCATCTTTGTAAATTTCTTAACACGGTTATTCTATTCCCTAGATGCTTGAAGTGTGCAGATGCCCCCTGCCAGAAGAGTTGTCCCACAAATCTTGATATTAAGTCATTCATCACAAGTATTGCCAACAAGGTGAGTTCAGAGGTCATGGAGATAACGGAACCACTGCACTCATGAACTCACAGCCGATGTGTTTGCTTGTGCAAGACTTGCACAAGATAAAGGCAGTCGGTATTTCATCATGAGGGTAGATCTCAAGCCCCATGCCTAGCTGAGGAGGTATTGACAGTTGCTGGCTTCGGTGGGAAGAAGAGTCAGTGTTCTTTAAGGACTGACCACTAGTAGATCAACTGTGCTCTAGTGGATGGCCATATACCCAGGAAACTATAGACATGCAAATTAGACTCAAAGGATTAAAGAGACAAACAAACAAACAAAAAAGACATGAGGTTGGCAGTAGGATGGGGTTGATCTGAGAGGAGTTTTGGAATTGGGAGGAAAAGACAGTGAATATCATAAAACACCATCTCTGCATGTATGGACTTATCAATGAATTAATAAAAATATAAAAATGTATTGGGATAATCAGCAGTTACTGCTTAGGTTGTAGGGCATGACATCAGTCTTCCTGGTCATATTTAGCAGGATTTGAAGTACTTAATTTTTAGTTTGAGCACTTGCTATTAACTCAGTGAAAACTACTGATCTTATCACTTTCTTCTATGAGGAAATGTACCGTCAATCTTCCAAAGTTGCTACAGAGTGAGAAGTGAATAATACTTCATATGGATATGTTTAGTGTAGTTGTGATTATTTAAGTATTTTATTGATGTGAAATTACTGTCCCTCTTTGTTTGATGTGGCAGGTCTCAAGGTAGTGATTCCACTGGTGTTGACAGTAACTACTCAGTACCCACAGTTTGAACATTAAGATGTACTTGCTGTCACTAAGTCATCCTCAATAGTGCATAATGAAAGATAAACAGAGACACATTTTAAAAATACAACATTATAGTTTCTTTTGGCTGATACTGCATTCCACATGACCCAGGAAGATTGTACATGCCACATGTGTGAAGGAAGGAGTGTGAACATGCCCACTGCTTCTTTGGGGAAATGCTATTTTGCTGTAGTAAACATGCCAGAGATACCATGAAGAAAGGAAGTGGAAATAAAGTAATCGATTGTGATTAGACTATAAAAATCCATGAATAATATTCTCCATGTTTAAGTCTTAATTGTGGTGATATTATGTCCCCCAATATGTTGGGCCCTCTAATAAACTTATCTGGGGGTCAGAGAACAGAACAGCTACTATATTAAGCATAGAGGTTAGGCAGTGGTAGCACACACCTTTAATCCTAGCATTCCTGAGGCAGAGATCCATCCAGATCTCTGTGCGTTCAAGGCCACACTGGAAACAGTCCACATGCCTTTAATCCCAGCACTTGAGAGGTCATGTCTCTGCTTGGGAAAGACACATGCCTTTAATCCCAGGAAATGATGACAGGAAGCAGAAAGGTATATAAGGCCTGAGGACCAGGAACTAGAGGCTTTTAAGCTTTTATGCTTTTAGCAGCAGTTCAGCTGAGATCCATTCAGATGAGGACTCAGAGGCTTCCAGTTTGAAGTAACAGGATTGGCTGTGAAGACGGGATGGTGAGGTTACCTGTGGCTTGTTCTGCTTCTCTGATCTTTCAGAATTTACCTCAATACCTGGCTCCCAGGTTTTTTAATTTTTAAGACCATTTGAAATTTGTGTTACACTTAATCCCGTAGGGACTGGGAAATCTGCTTTGCATTTTTGGAAGAATTCTAGAAAGGGGTCATGTTTTAAATATCATAGTATCCAAAAATATTAATTATCATAAGAACTTTGTCTTACTTATTAAATAATACCACATGAAATGGACTTGAAATCATGTTCACTTAAAAATTATCTTACCAAAACGTATAAAGTATGAAGCCTAAAATATGTTAGCTAAAACATATTCCTTAATTAACAGTACTCATATCAGAAATAAGGGGGTCAGTTGATGGCCATCTGTCTGGTAGAGGGTGCTAAGTAAATTGTCTCTGACCAGTCCCACACCAGTAGCTGAGCGACCTTGAGGGTTACATATTCTACTCATTCAAAATCTATACAAATTCACAGGAATAATGACAAAAAAGGAATAATGGCATTCTTTGAAGGGTTTATATCATGTCAGAGATATATGAGAATGATCTCTTTTTTCTGTTGTTGTTGTTGTTGTTAAAACTTCTTCCATTTTGGGTTGGAACGATGGCACAGTGGTTAAGAGTACTCACTGCTCTTGTAGAGGACCAGAGTTAATTTCCCAGGATCCATATTGTGGCTCAGAGCCATCTATAGTTCCAGTTCTAGTTATCTGTCATGCTCTTCTGACTTCCACAGGCACCAGGTACATATGTGGTATAGATACATACATAGAGGCCAAATAAATACTCGTGACATAGGATACAAATAAACATTAAAAAAAATAAATATAGAAAGAAACAACCTCTTTCTGTTTTCTTAACTTCTCTGTGTGTTGGTATTTACTCAAACATATTTACATATTAATTAAAATTTTTGAAGATATTTTACTAAAAATTTTGCCCTTTGTCAGGCTGTTAATAAACTTTTTAAAGTAGTATGTTCCTGAGGAATCATTTGTCTTAATCATGAAGGGTCAAAGATTTATTTTCTATAAAAGCCTGCAGAGTTTTAGACATATACTGGCAGTGTACAATGCAAGCTGTCCCATACTGCTCTGCCAGTGGACCTGAACGCAGGAAGGGGGTTCATCCCAGGGTGAGAGGGTAATTGAATTGCCTGACTCAATGAGCCTTGTGCCTCTTTGGGAAAAAGATGTTGCGGGTGTTGTATTGTGTTCGGCTTCTGTGATCACTGGAGTTTAGGCCAATACTTCCGTTCTTTATTTTCTTACAAACTGGATGATAACTCTGGTTTCGAAAGCTACACTCCTTCTATTGTGCCTCCACGGTCAGCTTTTCTCTGTTTCCCCAGCGCAGGCTGCTGTTTGCAATTGTCTCTCTCGATCGGAAGTACGCGTTTCAGAGTCGTCAAACTGTGAACGCCGAGCTATGTTTCTGGATAGTTTTCCTTTGAGAAACACTACTTTATCTAAGAGTATGTGAGGCCAATCTAGAAATGTAATGGGGAAAAAGGCTGTTTGCTTTTGTATTCATTTCACGATCCTGTGTTTTGAACAGTAGTGATGTGTTCTCTTTCAAACTATTGTGTTAAATGATAAAATATTAATTCCCCCCTTTTCCTTTGCAAAATTGTGTAGATATCTCTAGCTATTATGTACACACAAATTAAATAATGCACATGACATAAAAAGCTTCCTTGAATGATTCAGCGCAAAGTAAAAACCACTCCTTTGGGGGCTGGGAGATGGTTCATGGACTAAAGCACTTGTGCAATCAGGAGGGCCCAAGTTTACATCCAAGGTTACACAGCAACTGGGTACAGTAAGGTTCATCTGCACGTCATGGTTCCTACAGTGAGATGAGAGACAGGAGAAGAATCTTTGGGAGCTCATGGGTGGCTAGCTTGCTATAATCAGAGGCAGATAAAAAGACTTTCTGTAGCAAACAAGAGAGAACTGTCAAGACTAATACCCAAGATTGTCCTTTGACCTCCACAAGCAGGCTGCATCATGCACATGTCCTTGTTCATATTGCATATGCACACACACACACACACACACACACACACACACACACACACAAAAACGAAAAAATGTTCTTTTTCCCAATAGAAAGAACTATTGGCACGTAAGAGTTACAAAGGCAACTGTCATAAAACTCAGAGGCACACAGATTCTAACCTGGAAAATGCACTAGCAATTACTAGCAAAAGTAATATTTCTATTTTTGAACGAATTCTCTTGGTATGTATGTACATATGTTTGGCATGTGTATCGTGTACAGCCACAGAGTTGAATAGTGAGATGGCATTGTTTTCTGAGTTCGAGTTCCATTTTCAACTGGAAAATGGTTCATGCTCTCAGAAACAATATGCTGATTATCTTTTCTGGAGTAATTGACCAAAACTAAGACAGTACTTGTCTTACTTCTTTAATCAAAAATTGCCAGCTGCTCCTCAGTGCCTAGAAAGTAATATCTGAATACAGGATGAGTGATGAAGCTGGTTGGGCTTTCTCTCATTTTTATATTAAACTACTATGTATACCCTATAACTTATCCCTCAGTAATTTTTAAATATATAAATATTTTAAGTATGTAAAACAAATGTAGCAACAAGATTTTTGGCTTCCCTTTATTTTTTTAATTTATTTTTTAATTATACTCATGATATTCATTAATTACACTCATGATATTAATTACATTTGTGGTATTCATTGATTACATTCACAGTATTTATTCAATATTTATATTTATGATATTCATTAATTACATTAATTGTATTGATTTATTATATTCATGATATTATGTCCTGATACTACTGTCCATTTGTGGGGTTTTTCCATCACACAAAACAAAGATTCTGTACTTAGGAAATCATTGCTCTATATTCCTTTCTTCTCTATCTTGAGATAATGTCTGATCTTTCTGTCTCTATGAATTTGTATGTTCTATATATTTCATGTAATACAATTCTATAGTATTTGTCCGTTTTTTGAATGTAAAAACGTTTTATGTACAACTGCAGGAGAAATAATACTCAGATAGCCTGAACATAAAAACAGGTTATAATTTAAAAGTCAGGGTTATTTTAAACAGTAAAATATTTTCTCTGTAGAAAATAGTATAAATGATAACATTTCCCAATAAGTCCCTTTAAGCCAAATGATAACTGCATTATACATATAAATGTTGATTAGATTATGGGATACAGAAGAGACCTTTGGCTTCCCTTTAATCCAGTATACCTAACGTGACAGGACTGTTGATATGGACACCTCTGTTTGTTTCCTGGACATTGTCACAATGTAACCAACCTGCCATTGAAGGACACTTCAAGAGAGCTTTTTTTTTTTCCTTACAATAACAAACAAAACTATGATCTCTGTTGGCTCTCAAAGTACACTGCCATTGTCTACAATTCTGAATGTGTCCATGTGGTTTATGTCAGTAGCTCTAAACTCCTGTGCCACTTGCAATCACTAGTGATTTGCAAGATAATGGGCTTCAGATCGTGGGATGTCTGTCATCAAGGTATTAACCCAAGTGGCTGTTTTTGCACTCAATAAATTACTTTATTTCAGATCCACCTTTTTCCCTCTCAAAAATAGTATTTTGTTTGTGAATTTTATTTTTAACCGTTGATGTGAGTATTATAAATGCAACTTTCAGTCACTATTGGATTAACTTTATGCACATTTTGTCCATTTATTTTTATGCTTTTATCTTGGAGTCTTCATGTGGAAGTTGTCTCTTGGCATCCTTTAAAATTTTATTTAAAAAGGCTATGTTTTTATAGATTTTGCTTCTGCATCTCTCTTTTTTCACTAATGTAAAAATTTATCCATTGCATTTGGTATTTACAATTTTTCTTCTTTTGTTTCATAAAGGATGTGTTTCCAGGATCTGTGACTATGTTTGGAAGGTGAATTGAAGTCACATTATTGCTCTTCTGAAGATGGTTTTGGGAAGTCCATATTTAAAAGTGCTTTATCAATAGTATTAAATAACTTTATTGTGATTTATCTATGAACAAATTCTCTTCAATTTATGGGGATTCTTTAATGTGTAGGTTAATGTCTTTCAATATGAGGCAATCTCTCATCATTTCTCTCCTTTTTTAACCTTATAAGATATTATTACATATTAAAATTTCTTACTTTTTAATGGAAATTTATCTTTCATACATTTATCTCCTCCTATTTTTTTTTGGAAGAGAGAGAATTACATTGTAATTACCTTCATTTCTCTTTTGAGTATTACTGTCAAATTCTTCACCAACTTAACTTTTTAAAATAGTCCATTGAGTTTTAGCTACAATTATATCTACTTTTTTTCTTTTTCTCTTATATATTACATCCTGAAAGCAGTTTCCCCTCTCTCCTTCCCACCTAGATCCTCCACCCTACTCCTGCATTTTCTTCAGTAAAGGGCAGACCTCCAGTAGACATCAACCAAACATGGCATATGAACTTAATAGTTGCAGTAGACCTCAGGGCCACCCCTCCTATTAAAGCTGGAAGAGTCAACCCAGCAGGAGGAAAGTGATCCAAAAGCAGTTGAAAGAGTCAGATATAGCTCCTGCTTCCACTGTTAGAGGTCCCACAAGAAGACCAAGCTACATAACCATAGCATATATGCAGAAGGCCTAGGTCATACCCACTCAGGCTCTCTGATTGTCAGTTCAGTCTCTGTGAGCCCCTATTAACCTAGTTTAGTTGATTCTGTAGATTTTCTTTGATGTCCGTGACTCCTCTGGTTCCTACAATCCTTCCTCCCCCTCTTCTGCATTATTCGCAGCTTTGCCTAATGTTTGGCTGTGAGTCTCTGCATCTTTTTCCATCCTCCTTGGATGAAGCCTCTTTGAGGATATCTACAAGTATAGCAGAGTGTCATTAAGGAACATTTTATTAACCCCCCGCCCCCATTACCAGTCCTGTCTAGTTCTATCTGGGGGGTTGGGCTATCTAGCCTTTGGGTCTTGACCCTCTAAGTGATGTAAGGAATGGGTTCCCTGTCATGACATAGGTCTAAAGCTGGATCAGTCATTATTTGGCCACTTTTACTGCACATCTTTTAGGTGGGACAAATTGCAGGTTGAACGTTTTGTGGCTGGGTGGGTGCCCCAGTTCCTCCACTGGAAGTCTTGCCTGGTTATAGAAGATGGCTGGTTCAGGCTCCATATCCCCCATTACTAGGAGTCTTATCCTGGGTCACCCTTGTATATTCCTGGGAGTTTCCATTGCACTAGGTTTCATGCTTATCCCTGAGGTGCCCCCAATTCTTGATATCACTCCAAGTACTCTCTCCCTTTGTCCTCCCCCAACCTGATCCATACAGTTTCCATCCCACCCACTCCCACCACCCCCCTCCACAATATCTATTCTATTTCCTTTTCCTAGGGAGATTTGTAGCTAAAGTTTTCTCCAGTCCTGCCCAGACCTGCAGCCGCTCAGCCAAAATAAACACACAGAGGTTTATATTAATTACAAACTGCATGGCCTAATGGCTCAGGTTTCTTTGTAGTTAGATTTTACATCTTAAATTAACCCATTTCTATAAATCTATACCTTGTCATGTGGCTTGTGGTTATCAGTGTCTTTACATCTTGTTTCTCATGGGAGCAGCTGGCAGCATCTCCTGACTCAGCCTTCCTTTTCCCAGCATTCTCCTCTCTGCTTATCCCACCTATACTATACTTCCTGCCTGGCTACTGGCTAATCAGTGTTTTATTTATCACAGCATACAGAAAGACATCCCCAGCAGAGATTCATATGTCTCCCCTTGAGCCCTTCTTATTACTTAGCTTCTCAGGGTCTGTGGATTGTAGGATTATTCTTTTCTTTACAGCTAATATCTGCTTATAAATGAGTACATACCATGTTTTTCTTTCTGAGCATGGATTACCTCACTCAGGATGATTTTTCCTACTTCCATCCATTTGCCTGAAAATTTCATTGTTATTTTTTTTAACAGCTGAGTAATACTCCATTGTGTAATTGTACTGTATATTCTTTACCCATTCTTCAGTGGAAGGCCTTCTAGGTTGTTTCCAGTTTCTGGGGTGTTATAAACAAAGTTGCTATAAATATAGTTGAAAAAGTGTCCTAGTGTTATTATGGAGCATCCTTTGGGTATATGCTCAGGAGTGGGGTAGCTTGGTGTTAAGAGATAGTTCAGCCATTAAAGGGTAGACTCATGACCAAAAAGTACCTATTGTTTCTAAGAGGTTTTTAAAACTTGTCCATAATCTGCCAATGTTTATCTACTTTCTCAAGCTATACTGTTTCAACTATAGGTAAAATATTTACTTTCCTATTCTTTAATTCCACTCTCCAGAGTTGCTAAGAGTCTGTTTCTACCATCTGTTCTGTCTGCTCATTTCCTTGAATGCCTAATGATATAATTTTTAGTCTGCTTTTTCTTTGAACTCATGAAGAAACTTCTGTGAGAACTCTTATAAATGCATGTTTCTATAAAAAGTGTTTATATTTGCTTTGGTCAGGTAGTAGCTTTGACATTATTTTTCTTGAAGTACTTCAAAATGCTTTTTTCCCCCTTCAAATCAAGCATGGCCTGGTGATTAAGCCAAAAATATTCTTGAGCACTGGATGATTGAAAATTCTTTAAATGGCTATTTCTCTCCATCTTTGGATAGTTACTTGGTTAAGACAGGAAGAAATTTGTAATTTCAGATGGGAGAGGGGGATGGAATAGTATCTGTATTTTTGTAATAATGTAGGCTTGTATAGCCCTTGCTTTATAGTAGGGTTTTGTTTTAGCTTTACATTTTGGATGGACCTTGAAATTTCACTCAAATATGCTATGTCCTCACAATTCCTGACCACGGAAGCTTATATTTACCTTGTTGTCAGGAATACTGAAGGTAATTCCAGGTACACCAAATGCACTGTTGACTTTGTCATCATCTTTGGTTTGGGGACATATCTATTCAAGGACTCATCAAAGATAGCATTACATAAAATTTCTTCTCTATAATTTTAATTTTGTAACTAGAAAGATCATGGCAGAAAACTAGTTGAAATTGTATCAATAAACCAAGAACAATATTTAGGAATTGGTGAGAAGTCTGCATTAATTTGAAGAATTCAAAATTTTGTATGAAAGTATCAGAAGGTTGACTGAAAAAAATGGTTTGTTATAACAGATATTGACATCACAATAAAAGTAACTAAAGCTCTACAGTGTTGGTATAGAAAAGCACAAGTCTATAGAGTGAGAAGTGAATGCATAGAAAATATAGGTACTGAATTCAAAATTTTGGTTCAGTAGAAAACATGACTCACCCACAAGTAGTTCTTTAATAAATTAACTTTCTGAAACTGGTCATCTTTAGAAATACATAACACAGGGCTGGAGGGATGGCCAAGAGTTTAACAGTACCAGCTCTTCATATGTGCAGATAAAATACTCTCACATATAAATACAAATAAATAAATCTTTAGAAAAACCAGACTAAACTTACATATATTAAGTATAGTTAAGGATAATTTAAAAATTAAAAGTTGCATATTAACTGAAAATAAATCTTAACATACACATTAAAATGTAGATTAAGTAAAAATCATTTCACTGTTTATTTAAGACCAAGTATTAATGTCATAAAAAGCTACTGAAATTTGTTGGAATGGACAAATGTTATCATCAGTATGAAATACTGATACAAATAGTTAATAACTAATATTACTAATAAATTGTAGAAATTACATATTTTTCAAAGTATATAAGTCAAAAGATGGGCCACCAATGTTTACTGATTAGTTCCTAAAAATCAGAGTCAAATGACAGTCTTTGCTATTAAGCAGGAAGGAAACAAGAACTCTCACACAACTCTATGTGTGAAACCACAAATATATATGTATATTTAAATGTGTATGTATATTTGTGTTTGTGTGAATATGTTCCTATTGATCAACTGCATATTACAAAGTGCAAGCTACATTGGACTAGCAAGTAATTCAGTATAAATGCACATACATTGAAGGACCAATAGTGGTTTATTATGCATATTCCTTAAAGATAAAAACTACCACATAAATAGGCATACATTTGATTATGTCACTTGAGATTATAGTGTTGATACAGCAAAAACTGGAGATACCTTTGCTATTGGGTAAATCTATTAGGCAATATTTATATTATTAATGCCATTATGCTATTCTAAAAAATGAATTATTATAGCTATTAATTACATGGACAGGCCCCAGGTGGAGCTCCGGGAGTTCAATCGGTGAGAAAGAGGAGGGATTGTATGAGCGAGAATTGTTGATACCATGATTGGCAAAAGCACAGGGACAAATAGCCAAACTAGTGGAAACACATGAACTATGAACCAATAGCTGAGGAGCCCCTAACTGGATCAGGCCCTCTGGATAAGTGAGATAGTTGATTAACTTGAACTGTTTAGGAGGCCCCCAGGCAGTTAGGATCGGGACCTGTCCTTAGTGCATGAGCTGGATGTTTGGAACCTAGGGCCTATGCTGGGACACTTTGCTCAGCCTGGGTGAAGGGAGGAGGGGACTGGACCTGCCTCAACTGACTGAATCTACCAGGCTGAGCTGAATCCCCAGGGGAGTCCTTGCCCTGGAGGAGATGGGAATGGGGGGTGGGCTGGGGGAATCCGTGGCTGTTATATAAAATTAAATTAAATTATAAAATAAAAAAATTAGGAAAGTCTTCTTAAATGAAAATAGGCATGCTGTTTATCAATATGAAGCATTACATTACTTTGCAGAGAAACAGTCTGGTTAGCATAAACTGTTCACATTACAGGCAAAGTGAAGTTTTTAAGATTTTTTTCCTTGTAAATACCTAAGTTACCAAATATTATATAAATATGTATATTTAGATTTAAAATATTTGATATAAAATACCTAAATTACATCTCACAATGTACATATGTATTTTACAGTATATTATAAACTAAAATTAGACACAATGTAAAATTATGAGAGAGTTTTCAAAATAACACATGATGGCTCTAACCTACTTTTTTATTTCCATGTGCAGAGTGTCCAACCTTTTCCCAAATGTCTTACAGTTCTATGTATTTTTCTTGTATTTTGCCTCACTGTACTGGAATGTCCCTTTGCCTCACTGTACTGAAATGTCCCTATCAGCACATTCTTCAGTCCATATTTATTTAGATGTGTTTAGATTCTCAATTTTTTTTGTCTGCCTGTCTTTTAGTATCTATGTATCTATGCATTTCTTTGTCATTTTACCACAGAGGAGCCAGCTATTTTAATTGCAGTGCCACTTTCAATATATTTTAGTGAATAATTGTAACCAACTCTCTGATACTGCATTCATTTTCATAATGTTCTAGGTTTTCTTTACATAGACAACTGTCTCTATAAACCCAGAAAGAATTCTCCAAAATAATTATGTTTACATTATAATAAAATACTGATTTAAAATGATCAATACAAATGTATGCACACCTTGGATATTGTTTTATCCATTAATAATTCTATTAACTGAGTTTTCCAAGATTAATAATTAATGTATAACCCCCACACATTGAGTTTGATATCCTAGAATAATGAATTTACTAGTTTTAAAGACAAAAGACCAGTATATAATTTTTCACATCATTTATCATATTGAACTGTGTTGAGAAGATCAAACGAGTACTGCCTACTGATTCATTGGTGCTTATCTAAAATCTACTTTGTTCTGTTTTGTGATTTATTGTTTGAACATTGTAAAAGATAAAATTTACTTCTGGCTGGGGGTTAGTATAATTTGTGCTTTTTTTTTTTCTTCAGAATTTCTTCATTGGCTGAGTGCTTAAACCTTCAGATACTCTGTTACTTAAAACAAGTGCTGATCAAATATAAATAGCAAGGTATAGGCCACATATAATCCACAAATACTTCAGTTAATAAGATAGTGATTTTATTGTATAGCTTAAGCCACTTTTTAACAAGATATTGTTTTAAATTATGTGGATATGTGCATATCAGTGTGTGGATGTGTGAATACAAAAACACTAGCCACAGAAGTCAGGAGAGGGCATTGGATTCTCCTGAGGCTGAAGTTATAGGCAACTGTGAGCTGATCAGTGTGGCTGCTGGAAACTAAACTTGGGTCCTCTACAAGGGCAGTGTGTGCTCATAGTCACTGAGCCCTTCTTCCAGCCCCTTGAGCCAGATCTGCATGAAAACAGCAGCATGATGATGTTACCTGTGTGTCAACAGACGAAAGTAAAAAGTCTCTTAAAATGTTCTTTAATTTTGAATTATTTTCAAAAACGAGTAATATAATTATGTCAATATAAAATAAGTTCATATCCCACCTTTTGCTTTTAGTAGTCCCAAGACTAAAAGGAGCTTACATAAAGAAACACATAGCATATGACTTAGGGTTTTTTTTTTTTTTTTCCGAGACAGGGTTTCTCTGTGTAGCTTTGTGCCTTTCCTGGAACTCCCTTTGTAGACCAGACTGGCCTCGAACTCACAGAGATCCGCCTGGCTCTGCCTCCCGAGTGCTGGGATTAAAGGCCTGTGCCACCACAGCCTGGTTCAGGTTTTTAATATTAAAAAAGGGCTGGAGGGATAGCTCAGCTGTTAAAGGCTAGGCTCACAACCAAAAATATAAGAGTTTTTTGTAGCATGAGTCTTAAAAGTTCTTATTTATAAAATCAAACCTGAGGCCAGTTATTGGGGTGAACACTGGAAGGTCAGAGAGACAGAATAAGCCACAGCTATCTCACCTCGCTGGGTCCTCAGCTGGTCTTGTTTCCTCAGACTGGATGCCCCAAGCCCTCATCCAGAATGGGTCTCAGCTGAACTGCTGCTAAAAGCCTGAAAGCTTAACCAGCCACATGCTTCTCCAGGCCAAAGGCTTCTCCAGGCCAAAGGCCTCTCCAGGCCAAATGCTTCTAGTTTCTGGTCCTCATGCCTTATATATCTTTCTGCTTTCTACCACCACTCCCTGGGATTAAAGGTGTGGCTTTCTGGGATTAAAGGCGTGGGTCACCATGCTTGGGTGTATCCTTGAACACATGAATTTCTGCCTCTGGAATGTTAGGATTAAAGGCGTATGCTACCACTGCCTAACCTCTGTTTCATATTGTGGCTATTCCGTCTCTGACCCCAGATAAGTTTATTAAGGTACACAATATTTTGGGGAACATAATACCCCCACAGTTTTTAATATTAAAAAGTTAAACATAATGAACTACAAGGTAGGCTAAAAGGAATTTGCATTTAACTAACCGAACTAATTATCATTTTTTTAGAAAATTTATGTGCAATCCTGCCAGAGATTCATTCCTAATTGCTTAGCTGTTTGATAGTGTAAAAGAACTTTGCAGAATCCAAGTGTAGCCTGCTTCTGTTTGATGCATACTACACAATCTGCAGGGATAAATTATTTGTTGTAATTTAGTATTAAAATATAAAGGGTGACTAAACAGCATACTGCTATCACAACCAGATTGTGTAAGTACTGTTAGCATCTGAACTGTTGGATAAAATGTATTATACAATGAACTTCAATGTTAAATATATTTGGGTTTATTTTTTTTAAAACTACTTTGATAAATTGAAAATTTTTAAGTAAATTATTACAATCAATACTAATTATATTTTTGAAAGCAGTGGTAGGTTTAAATTAATGTGCTTGGGAAGGAAAACATTTTTGAGAAATCTGTTTGTACCCACTGTATAATAACACACTGTCGTACATATCACAGCATACTGTCACTTAAGAAATATCTCATATTCTTGGCAATAAAGAGCCAACCCTCAAAAATAGCCTGACATTTTTTAAACATAGAAGAAAATAGTGGTGTGAAATTACAGTCTAGTTATAATTCCTTAAATAACCAGGTATATGTTATACATGATGATTAAAATATTAGACATAGTACTTAGAACACTGATATTTCATGATGCCCACTGAATTCTTAAACACATCTACATACATGATGCATATGTGTGTATGCACTTCACATGATGTACATGAGCAGACACTGCCATTGTTGTTCTAAATATTGTCTCAGATCAGATTACTTGGGGTGAGATTAGTTGAGCATTTTCTTATATTTAGCAGATAATTTTGCCATTAACATTTTTTTTATTGAGGAATAACAAAATAATTTGTATGATTTTCATTGAAAAATTTTAAACGAACAAAAAGCAACAGTGACAATAAAAGTTCAAATTTATTTTTCTTTTATCTGTCCAATTTTGGTATCAGGTGTATTTTGAATTAATTGTGAAATGAAATAATCAGTAACATGGTAACTTTTCTGTTTTGGATGATATCCTCCATTATTTGAAGTGCAGTAACATATCCAGAGCTTCTACTTCAACATGCTAGATGACAATTATAATTTTAATATGTGTTTGCATGTTTTTTACAGCAAAAATAATTATATTTGAGGCATAATTCTGATTACCTTTAACATGTTGTATGATTTAATTCATTAAAATGAAAAATAGTTTTGTGAAAAATTAAAGTTGTATAGCCAGCATTGTAACACATGGCTTAATTCTAGCACTAGAGAGGCTGAGACAAGATGATTTTAATGAATTAAAAGCCAGTATAAACTACTGACCCAGTCTTAAGAAACAGAGAATGGACCAGATAGACCTCAGTGGTTAAGAACACCTGTTGCTACTGTATTGGACTTAGTTAGATAGCCTACAAGTCTGAAGACCCAATGCCTTCAGGCACTGGCCATCACAATGCACCATATATTCTTGCAGGTTGTCTTAGTTAGGGTTACTATTGCTGTTATGAATTACCATGACCAAAAGCAACTTAGGGAAGAAAGCATTAATGTGGCTTATATTTCTATGTCTCTGTTCATCACTGAAGGAAGTCAGGACAGGAATTCAAGCAAGGCAGGAGTCTAGAGGTAGGAGCGGATATAGACGCCATGGATGAGTGCTTCTTACCGGCTTGCTCCTCATGGTTTGCACAGTGTGCTTTCTTATAGAACCTAGGACCTCTAGCCCAGGAGTGACCCCACCCACAATGAGCTGCACCTTCTCCTATCAATCACTAATTATGAAAATGCCCTACAGACTGGCCTACAGCCCAGTATTATGGAGGCATTTTTTTAATTGAGGCTCCCTCCTCTCATATGACTTTAGCTAGTATCAAGTTGACAGAAAAGTAGTCAGCATGCAGGCATTCACACACACACACACACACACACACACACACACACACACACACACATGCTTGCACACATGCATGAACACATACACACATGTAAAATAAAACTAATCTCTAAAGAAGAACCAAGAGAAGAACCAAGAGATAATTAAAATTGTCATGTAATAATTAGTGGAAAATTCACTTTTAAATGTAAATTATGAAAGGAAGATTCATTAATATCAATCTTCTCCTTTCACTAATTTCTCATGTGAGAGCATTGTAACTCACTAGTAGGCTGTACAGTATTTATCATTAGTACTTTTAGAATCCTTGCTAGTTGTAAAATATCTATAAATTACACTTGGAGAATTGTACCATTTTTGTTTCTTAACCATAACGATCACTAACTCTTACATTTTCATTTTATATTTATATTGGTGCTGGTATTTTGATATAGAAAGTCACTCTATCTCTTTGAGGTAATTTACATAATGAATTATGATAAAATTGTTTACAAATCAATGTATGTATAAAATAAACCAATCATGCTGTTTGCCTTTTCATGTTTTTCACCCATGGATATATATGGATATATATATATGGAGATATATATACCTTTCTAAATATCTTATAGAGTATATTTTTAATTATTGTTCTGTATAAAGTAGATTTCATTTTTATCACATACTGTCATTACTTATGTTAGTTGGCAATTAAAAATTCTGAAGTACTTGATTATTTTTTAATTTTATAATAAAGGATATAGTCTACATTAAAAATAAATAGCAGTCCCTACTTGTTCTTAGTGTTATATTTGGTAACTTGTATTTAAGGGGAAAATATATCATTCAGAACTTTGACAAAATAAGACAAAAGAGGACCCATATCAGAAAAATAAAGGAGCATCACAAATAAATATTTACAAATGTAATTATCTAAAGGCTGTCATAGAATATCATGCTGTGATTAGAAAATAATATAGATATTTTCCAAAGAAACTGTCTCTATACATTGATTATAAAGTGGGAAAATGTCAGTCTGGGCTGGCAATGTAGCTGAGCTCATAAAATTCTTATTGAATAAGAAGCATGAAGTCCTGGATTTGATCCTCGAATTATGTATCACAGGTAGCACACAGGCTTGAATTTCCTGGTCTGGGGAGTTGGAGACAGTCATAATACCAAGCTCCTGGTCTTAGGAGACTTTGGCTTAAAAATCACAGTAGCTAACACCTGAGCATGAATACTCAAGACTGACCTCTGTCTTTTACACACATGCACACAAGTGTATTCCAGAACACATGAACTCACACTTACTCACACACATGCATATGCACAAAGATGGATTTGGGTATGAATGAAAGTTTTATTCTGTTCAAGTAAAGAGAAGGCACAGCATCCATGCTGGTTCTTCATCATCTCGCCTGCGTCAGAAGAAATTGCTCACACATCAAATAATTGTTGAATTGGTTTCTTCTACAAGTCTATTGAGTTGGCTCCACTAGTTCATGGGGGAATTATAAGTTATAATGCCCAATAAGTTAAGAAAAGGAGTCAAGTGGCCAGAAATGTGAAGAACAGAAGTGATTTCATTAGATATTCTATATAAAATATATTGTGCCAATTTGCATATGTTGGTGCCAATTCATATGACTTTTAAAGGGATGTTTTTTATTTCTAGCCTTGATAACTTTTCTTTTTACTTTCTTATTCTTTTCCTCACATGAGTTTCCTTTTATAGGTAATAAAATATTTAATTTATAGAATTAACATTTACAGAAGGTTTGGAGGAGAAAAACTCCTTAAGGAAAAGGGAAAGATGGCTCAAGTCTATTAAATTCACTTAATGGGCAGCATTGCATATATGCCAAGTTTTTAAAAGATATACTATAATCCTAATAATCATATTTTCTTCTTTATTTATCAAGTCCTAACACTGATGATTGTGCCAGGCTTTTTTTCTTTTGGGCCACCAACCAGCTCCCAAATCATGACACTGTGCTCTTTCTGGCTTCCTCTTTTAACTTAAATTGACCTGCTTCTCTTTATTTACCTTCTTCCTTGGGGTTTTTTACTTTTCTTTCCTTCTGTATATCTTACTTTCCCTGCTTCTCCTGTCTATTGACTGGTGGCTGCTTGGCTTCTTGCCAGGGACAAATCCTTTGTTCTCTCTTCCGTCTTCTCTCATCTTTCTTCTCTTCTCAAGCCTAGATTTCTCTTTCTATTTATTCTTTCTGTCCTGTCAGCCCTGCATATCCTTTTCCTGACTAGCTATTGACTGTTTTCCTTTTTATTACAACAATCAGGTTGCCTTAGGCAGGCAGATGAAACAAATGCAATACGTCTTTACATAACGAAACAAATGCAGCATAAACAAAAGTAACACAGCTTTACACAGTTAAAGTAATATTCCACAGCATAAATGAATGTAACACATGTTTACATAGTTAAAATAATATTCTACTACAGTTGATTATATACATTATTACATATTTCCCAATGAAAAGGCCCTTGTGTGGTAGCACTCAAATCCAGGAGTATCTAAATATCTATCCCTGTGTGTGTAACTATGTGCATGTATATGTGCATTTGTAACTGTGTTTGTGTGTAATTATGTATAACTGTGTTTGTGTATATGTGCCCATGTGTAAATGTGTTTATGTGTTTGTTTTTGTGCATGTATAACTCTGTGGGTTGTGTGTGTGTGTGTGTGTGTGTGTGTGTGTGTGTGTGTGTGTGTTTGTGTTTGTTAACAACTCATGGACAGAAAACAAAATTCCACAAGAATAGCATGTTAAGTTCTTTACACTTTAGATTTAACTCCACTAAATTTAGATTTAACTTCACTAAATTTGTGTTCCTCAAATATCTAGTTATATTGTATAAAATTTACCAAAATTCAGCATATCTATGAAGATAGGACTGTCGTATCCTATTCAACCCTTTGACCCTACAAGAACATATCATGAGAGCAAGGTTTTGTTTCTTTTTTTTCTTTATGTTTAGCAAGATTTCAGTAGATACCCCATTGTGGCTTTCCACTCACAATCCTGCCTCAGCCTCCCAGCGGCTGGAATTGCAGTCATGTACCACCACAACTGGCTCTGAATGTAGGATCTCTATGTGTTCTTATTGTATTGGTTCCAGAGCCAGGGCTTTTTGTGCGTTCTGTGCATAATATATGTCTCAACTGCTTTGCCAAATATCTGAGCCCCACAGGCTAAACATTGAGGGATTATGACAGCTTCATACAAAGTTACCCTGGTACCCCTGTCTCCAGCATGCACTCCTAAAGCCATTTCTCATTCAGTTAATGTGCATCCATGCATTCATTCTTAGATAGTTAAAGCCTCCCTTCTCACACATGCAAACTTACTAAGGTTTAGCACAAGTATTTTTTAAATGCAACAGATTGGAGTTTATCTTGGAATGATGCTTCCATCTGTGAAAACTGTCATTGGAAAATGGAAGAACACTTTAAAATAAATCCACCAGCTGTATTGATAATCTTGTAGTGATAGGAAGGCCTGAATACGGTAGGACTATTTGTTAAATTAGTTATACCATATGACAGGAAAGCAGGTTTGACAAGCTTTGCATTTGTGATAATGAATTTAAAAATCATTAAATTGTAGAGGAATGGCACCAATGTAATTTCGAACTATAATTTTAAAGTGAAAACTAAGATATTAAAGTTACAATTATCTTAAAATTAACTAAATGGCACATGTTGTGCTGAAGAATGTGCTATTAAAATGCTTGGGTACAAACTGATACTTTATACCTGAAAAAAAATGGAGAGACACACTGATAAACTTTGGGGTTGATTTGAAAACAGCCATTATGTTTCACTCAGAGTTTTGATCATAGAAGGAGCCCCCCATCTTGGGCTCTACAGAATACACATTAAAAAAAAAAAACAAAATAAAAACAAAACACAACAACCAAACCAAACCAAACCAAAAAAAAAACTAGTAACAGCAACAAAAACCATCAAAATAATCAAGTTCTCATTGTATATATATTTAAAAAATGACTAGACCTAAAGAGAATAAATTTTCTTGCATCCCTCCTAACACAGTCCTATACATTTTTCTCTACATGAGGATACCAGCACTGAAATGCTATAACTGATGGAGTAAGTTTACCTTCAAGTAGAAGCCTACCTGGGTGTCTATGAAGTACCTTCTCCATTTAAATTTTCTAGTCTTTACCTTTAAAAGGTTCAAGAGGCAAATCTCTTGTGTAGAAAGAGGACTTTAGAATTATCTTCCTTGCTGGAGTGACAGAATTGATATTGATCCTGTGGCTTTCTGGGAAGAGTTGAGAAGATGTCTTGCTCTTCTTCTTTTCTTCTTTTTTTTTTAAATTAAGAAAAATTTTCATTCATTTTGCAGACCAATCAAAGATCCCCCTTTTCCCTCTTCCTGCCCCCCAGCCTCCCCCTCCCAACCCACTCCCTACTCCCCTCCACAAGAAGGCAAGGCCTCCCATGTGGAGGCACATCCAGTAGAGGCAAGTCTAAGCCTTTCCCCCTGCCTCAAGGCTGCATGAGGTTTCCCATCACAGGTAGTGGGTTCCAGAAAGCCTGCTCATGCCCTAGGCAGAGATGGATTCTGATCCTACTGCCCAGGGGCTCCCCAAGCAGATCAAGCTACATAACTGTCTTGCCATGCAGAGGGACTAGTCCAGACCCACACAGTCTCCACAGCCATTGATCCAACTTTTGTGAGTTTCTATTAGTTTGGTTTGGTCATCTCTGCAGGTTTCCCCATCATGATCCTGATGCACTTCTCATAGAATCCCTCTTCTCTCTCTTTAACTGGACTCCTGGAGCTCTGCCTAGTGTTTGGCTGCATCTAGGTTGTTTCCAGGTTTTGGCTATTACGGATAATGCTGCTATGAACATAGTTGAGCATGTGTCCTTGTGGTATGAATGAACAATCCTTGGGCATATGCCCAAGAGTGGTATAGCTGGGTCTTGAGGTAGATTAATTGCCAATTTTTTGAGAAACTGCCATACTGATTTCCAAAGTGGCTGTACCAGTTTGAACTCCCACCAACAGTGGAGGAGTGTCCACCTTGTTCACATCCTCTCCAACATAAGCTGTCATCAGTGTTTTTGATCTTAGCCATTCTGACAGGTGTTTAGATGGTATCTCAGAGTCATTTTGATTTGCATCTCTCTGATGACTAAGGATGCTGAGCAATTCTTAATTGTCTTTTGGCCATTTGAAATTCAAGAATGGACTAAGAAAAAAGTATCCCACTCTTGAAAGGATTCTGAGTGGCTCTGTTGTGAATACTCAGATCCACAAACACTGGAGGGACCTGGGCATCTTGAGAGTTTCTCAAGAAGGTAACTTGCAAGGTGACTTCATGTTTCAGCTTGTGTTACCACCCCCTTTTTGTTTGTTTGTTTTGTTTTTCAAGACAGGGTTTTTCTGTGTAGCCCTGGTTGTCCTGAAACTCTCCTTCTGTAGACCAGGCTAACCCGGAACTCAGAGATCCACCTGCTTCTTCCATCAGAGAGCTGGGGCTAATGATACGCATCACCACCACCCTGCTAATGCACCACCCATTTAAGAAACATCTTCCTGGTTCTCTAATACATACTTTCCTTTTCCTAGGCTGGTTCTGTGATCTCCCTGAGAATTTTCATGACATCTGCATAGTAATCTTCTTATTCAGTCTTTTAGCACTTGAATCCTTCCATTAAAATGTTTCAATTAAGCTGAACATGGTGTTACTCACCTTTAATCCCAGCACTCCGGAGGCCGATGCAGGTAGATCTCTGTGAGTTCAAAAGCAGAATGGTCTACATATGGAGTTCCAGGACAGCCAGTACCATATAGAGAGACCCTGTCTCAAAAAAAAAAAACCAACTCCTTAATTTAAAAACTTAAATTAAAAATCTACACCTGTAGATTGGCAGCTAGGGTTCTCCACAATCTAGTGCAAGCACAACTTTCAAATGTGTCTTCTGGACATCTTTTCCTACACCAAGAACTAGCCGAATTGCCAAGTCATAACTCCAGTGCCTACTGTTAACTGATTCAGATATTTACCCACAGCAATTTTGAATGCTTTGGTTGTAATTCTCTCCCACCATGAGCTATCATGTTGATATACTCTAGATACAGATGTCTTACAATAGCCTTCAAATATTTTGTGTCTTTTCTCTTTCTTGTATGTCCTTTTAAGCCCTGAGGTTTTTTATTTTCATAAAATTCTATCTATTTTCCGTTTCCTCTTTATGCTGTGGTTCAACTGTCATGGCTGAGAAACAATTGCCTATTCTATTTTAATGAAATTTCCTGATGAAAAGACTATTACCAAAGAATCTATGCACCAAAATCACCTAGTGGAATTCAAACATGGTGAACATAGGGGATGGTGTTTTGTACAATGTCCCATGAGGGGTGTGTGTGTGTGTGTGTGTGTGTGTGTGTGTGTGTGTGAGTGTTGTGTGTGTATGTATATGTGCATGTGCACACAAAAATATCACATTTATTATGACCATAAAACCCAATATTGATTTATTCCTAATGAAAATCTCCACTTTATTTGAATTTCCTTGTCCTGATGTCCTTTGTCTTTTGCAGGACTCCCTTCAAGACACTATATTTTGTTTATGTCTCCTTAGGCTCTTCTTGACTGTCCTAGTTTACAGAAATTTTTAAAAATGATTTCTTTTTAAATTTTAGTTCATAATTCAGATTATTTAATTCTTGAACAAATTAGGTTATGAAATTATTGACAATGAGAAAAATTATAAGCTATTTTACAAACAAACTTTAAATGTGGGGGAATGAGTGAGGTGATGAAGTGATTGAGGTCTAGTCCAGGAGTTCTGTATTAAGTGCCTATCTGAATCTTTGCTTAGAGGATACAATTGAAGAAAATTAATTCAACAGAGTTTCTTGAAACAGTACTAGGTGGAACAATTCTAATTGTTTTATATTTAGCTGTATGGAAGCTTTTCGAATATAACTTTTGTTCTCGCTATTGTCTTAAGAGTTATACATATATTTAAAGCTTATTTAACAGTGCTCCTAAATTACCTTGGTTAAAAACATAAAGAAAGATATCACTGTCATGTATTGTGAACAATGGTCTTTTAATTTACAAATTTCTGAAGCTGAACAACTACTCTTTTATGAATACACATGTATAAAATTCCCTGTGTGACTGGGATTCCTGGTGATGAACAGTGTTGCAGCATATACATCTCATTTACATCTCAACATCTTGAGCTTTAATGCAGTTACTTACCAGAAGAATTAAAACACCACAATTGGGTACTTCAGGTACACTACGCCATAATACAAATTTTGGTTTTATTTTGTCTCTGTAGAACTACTATGGTGCAGCCAAGCTGATTTTTTCTGACAATCCTCTTGGTCTTACTTGTGGAATGGTCTGTCCAACCTCTGACCTCTGTGTGGGAGGATGCAACCTGCATGCTACAGAAGAGGGACCAATTAATATTGGTGGGCTGCAGCAGTTTGCTACTGAGGTATGTAACAGATACACTCGCATTATTTTTTTCTCTCGTACTACAAAGCCCGAAGCTTGTAAAATAATTGAAATCCTTGGTTGTGTTGATACTCAACATTTGTGTGTGTGTGTGTGTGTGTGTGATACAAATGTGTTGTTTGAAATCAGTATCTTCATGCAAAACTTGACTATAAAAATGAAAGTTTATAAAACCATATGTCAAATTAGTAGTAATCCCAGCAGGTTATTAAAATAACTTAGACCAAAAATATCTAAATTGGATGATCTAGAAATAGAATTTGTTCATTAACTTTACATTGAAGTGTAGCGTGGAGACCCTATTAGGAAAAAAAGGCTATATTCCTTAACTGATAATTTCCCTTGGAACTCACTTTGATCTTTATGCCTAGAAATATATTTCATCAGTACTTCATACTATTCTTTGAGTGATAGAGGTTAGGGAATTTTCAAAAAACTCTGAAATGGAATAATATTCTTTAACAACATTAAGAATATAATTAGATTATGTGAGCTTATAGATTGAAAGCTACTTTGTTATTTGCACGGAAAATGTTTAATGAAATGAAAGGTGGCTTTTTGTCATTTGTCACATAAACTTTGGTCCTGGCATTCTCTTTTATAAATCCTTTGTAAATGACTGATTCTCTGGGACATCTTTATGCTCTCTGGGGTCTCCTGTTTGAAGTGAACTAGCAAGTCAATTCTCATGTATCATTTAAATGATCAGCTTATTGGGAGGTTACAGTAAGATTTTATAATCTTGAGGGACTAGTTGGCTAGAAGACTAAATTAAATGCCTGTCTGTGTCGGACTTTTAGTAAATGACTTACCTCTCTGGTTGTGTCAACTTAAACACCATGTGCTCTTTCCCTTTAGAGCCTTTCCCATAATATCCCTCAAGCTTAAGTCACTCTTTGCCTTTAGTAATAAATCAGTGTTATTCCCTTCCTGCTTTCTGACAGGTTAATTCTGAGGAAAGACCCCTGGGAATAAGAAAATGGAAACAATTTGAGGTTGTGAGTTGATGCAATAAATTCTTGGATTTAATTTCTTTTCTTACCAAATTAAAAACTGCATTAGGCTTACCTGACCACTGCAAGGAATAATCTCTACAACCTGGGAAAATCCTTAGTTGATGGAGGAGATTCACTTGGATTCCTCTCCATATTTCTTTGGGGAGCCCATTGCTTTGTCATTAAGCCAGGATAAGCTTGCTCAAAATGCATCACAGCAAATGAAGACCCATACAGTATGTACATGAGCTGAATGAACATTCCTAAACAAAATGATTTGTTAGCAGTAGTTTGTCAGGGATCTGGACATAAATGTGACAAGGATATAGAGGCAGAGAGATGTAGAGAAAAGGGAGGGGAGAAGGAAGGGTTAGAGAGAAAGAGGAATGGAAGGAGGAAGAAGAGGGAGTGAGCAAATGGGGGAGAGGGAGAGAGAGAAACAGAGAGAAAGAGAGAGAGTGGGGGGGGGAGACAGACACAGAGATAGATAGATAGATAGATAGATAGACAGACAGACAGACAGACAGACAGACAGATAGATAGATAGATAGATAGATAGATAGATAGATAGACAGGTAGTTATAGATGGATGGAGGGAGGGAGAAGAGAGACTATGAATGAATTTGTGAATGACTTTCTACTCTTACTTGGCTTTAATAAGCTCCTACTTCACAGAGTATTTATTTGTAAAAATTATATTGTCCTCCTTGTTATACAGAAGCCATCAGAAATTCAATAAAAATCAAGTGTACACACGTGTGGGCTCATTGTAATTCCAACCTAATAAAGAATTGAGCACAAACAAGGAGTGCCTATAAATTCATCTGAAGTGAATGAAGAAAACTTAAAAGGGATATGTCATTCTATTTTATTTCATAAAAACTGTGTTTCATAATCAAATAGTGGATACAAATACTGTGATGAGTACTACATATAAGAGCTCCTCATTCATCTTTTTTACAATGAGCAGTTTTATTAAGTCCTGTATTTATTATGTCAAATGGGGTTTACTTAAATGTTGTGGGATATTTGTATACTGTGTGAAGATACATTGCTGTGATTGGTTTAATAAAGGGCTGAATAGACCATTGGTACTCAGGAGGTATAGGTGCCATTTCTGGGGAGAGACAGGAAGAGGAGGAGGAAGAGAGGGGCAGGAGTTATCAGAAGAAACTGAGAGGATATAGGAGGTGCAAGATGGAAGAGAGGCAATACTACATGATAGAATGTAGGTTAAGATAAATGGGTTAATTTAAGTTATAAGAGCAAGCTAGGAACAAGTCTAAGCTATAGACACAGCTTTCATAATTATTAAGAAGTCTTCATATCATTATTGGGATCTAGCTGGCAGAACAGAGAAAGACTTGTTACATGTAAATGTAGCCACCTTTTGAGTTGTTACAAAGTTGCAGAAGAAAACATCAGCTCTGTGAATAATTGCAAAAAGTATACAAAGGGCAAAATATTCTTTTTTCCAATGACTAAACTATTGACATGAGATTTAACTCAAATGGAACATGATGCAAATGATTTTGCATTTTGATTGATAAACAATGATTGATTTTTGACCTTTAAAGAAATACAAATCAATATTTCTCTACCAAATTAAGCAAAGGTTAGGAAAGCAAACTAAACAGAAAAAGAACATTTTTTTTAGAATTGTTTTTCCTGTAACTTAGAAATGATTTTTAAAAATATCAACTCTCTAGTCTTCTGTAATTGACAGAATCTGTATGCTCTGCCTCTTCGTTCACACATAGGTGTGTAATTTGGAAAGGGAATAATTCACACCTACCTAAGCCTGCATGAGGAGCAGGAAGCCAGCTTCTGATGTGTGGTCCTTTGTTTTAATTTCTCTTCAACTCTTTTCTGCTTTTGCATCTGCAGTACTTGACCTACTCCAGATACCTTTGTGCATCCGTGTGATGAGAAAACTGCAGAAGGAGTTCTTACTCTGAAGAAGGCAGATGGCCTCATAATCATACTAGAATTCTTTAACAATATAGGCTCTATAAAATCTGTCGGCAGTATTGGTTTGGTGTGGGTGGAATCAAGTTCAGGGCAATTTATAAATTTCTGTGTGTAAACAAAGTTTAATTATAAACCAAATATATTATGTGTTTATTCCACAAAAGCAACTACAAACTGTACAAACTCTAGGTCCATAGAAACATGGTAGTGTTGCAGGAATAAATGACTGCAAATAATTGCTATTTGGGGGTGAAGTGATGGGGAGCTATACATTCCACTAGGATTCTGAGGCTAACAATTTAACTTTCAAAGCTTTGTGTTACTTGCATGGTAGGTAATTAGACCATGTTAGTGGAAAGAATAGATGGGGAAACTCCAGATACAGTGCTCCTATGACGGTACATTTATTTTGTGATATCAGGCTTCAAAATGTGGGTAAGTAACAAGCCATGCCATTTAGTTGTTTTGGCATCTTGGACATGAAACAACAAGTGGCCAAAGTGGTTGAAATAATAGTTAATATTAAATAAATTCACTGATGCAGTGTTGGGTCATGGTGATTAAGCCCTGAAATCATCTCAAAGTTCACGCTATTTTCCTTCTATACATAGCTAACAAAAGACTCCATAGACATAACTAACTTCTACAACTGTAAACCTGTCTAGGAAAGCTAGAGCTTTGTATTCTTTCCAGTATTTTGCAATCTCTCATCTACCCTAGGAAATATTTCTAGTTGATGACAGGCTTTATATGAATCCAGGTTTTCTGGATCCAGAGTCAATCAGCATCTACAGAGCCTGGGGACTCAAGTAGAAGCCTCACCTGTCCCAGTCACCCTCACAACTCCTTCATCTTCTGCTAGATAAGTAGCAATCACATTAAATTTGGTCCAATAAGACCAATACACACATTCAAGTCATTTTCCTTTCTAAGGCATATTTTTTGTATGTTATTAAAAAGCTTTCCTATTGACCATGTTAGTATCATTCCTCATCCAGGGTGAATCTAAGCTTTGTAAAGCTTGGGAAAATACAAAAAAGAAATTGGGTGTCTTATTTTAAAAATTACACAGTTTTTTCATAAAATTACATTGCATAAACTTGGCATGGGCCTTATGCAATGAGGGGTGCCAAACCTCTGGTTTTCCTATCATTTTCTTTTAATTTAAAAGCCTGAAGACTGATTTTGTGATAGCTGAGTAAATTCATGAGCACACTTAGCACACCGATGATATAGTTTGTGAAACTAAGGAATAAAATATACTAGTTCATGGATCTAATTTAAAACTAAGATACATTATTATGTCAGAGAGAATAGCCAATGCTAATGACCAATACTTTCGTCAGATAATTTACAAATCGGCTTTGGGATAGAGGATACTTGTTAGATTAATATGATCACTCACTTGTCTTGTTATCCCAAACTTCCATTACTTTTAATCAAATTCCTCTGTACTGTACCTATTTTAAATAGTGTGATCAATAGCTGAGAACTCTTCTAATAACATACACACACAAGGTGAATTATTTCTAGGAAAAATAAGATAGAGATGGAAATAGTGTGCAGTAATGCAATCAATACTTTTGGATCTAGTGAAATGGAGCTTTCTGGACTCTAAATACAGTACTGTCTGTTAGGAATTCACTTGCATTTGTTCTTTTTAGTGTAATGGTCACTAGAATGGACTGATGTTATGACAGATACCACTACATGTGCAACATTCTTCACCTAAATCCTTTGGAAAACTGTAAAAAATACACAATGCCTAAATGACAATTAATGGCAAAGCTCTAGGAATGGATAAAGCTACCTGAGTTCCAGTATCATATTCAGTTTGTTGTAAAGTGGTATGTTAGAATTCAGAGGTTCAAAATATAAAGTAAGGTAGTATGACTTGGGGTCCAATCACATTACAGCTGGCCAGAATTGCATGATTAAAAATATTTGCTTTTTTTCTAACTGTATTTTTATAAGTTGAAGTGTAGACACACTCTTTAAGAGTACTTACATTTTAAATTTATGAATTTTAATTTTAACTACTTAAAAGACATCTATGTTTCCATAGATATATTAGATGATTATTGATATTGTGTAGAACAAAGATATATCAATATGAATTGTTTATGACATACACTATGAATTAAATTCAGACCATTCATTTTACACTGAAGTATAGCAACAAAATTAATGAATATAATATATATACAAAATACAAAGCAGAAGTTAAAAGCCATAGGAATGTGACTTGGAGTCAGAAATGGTATAGAAGCATACAGCTTTAAGAACTTGGGTTACTCTTCACTAGTCTCACGTAAGAACCTAGAGATGCTGAGGCAGATATCTGGCATTGGTCTAAGTACCAAAAGCATCAGACATGGTAGAGAACCAGACTCACTTATCCCTATTAGAAAGTTTTATGAATTGACCAGGCTTGCTGTCACTTTTCTGTAATCCCAGCTCTTTGGAAGCTAAGGTTGGAGTGATCTTGCGAATTTGAGGTTAGCATGAGAGACAAAGCAAGACTCCATTTTGAAAGATCAATGAAGGGAAATAAGTAAAAAGAATAACTTATAATTAGGTGCAGTTAGTATGTAAATTGTCTACTTAAATAGAACTGGCTAAAGAATCTCATAGGGCCATATAGCCTGAGTGTTGGGCATGCACCTGTCAGCACAGGAATTTGCTTCTGCAGTGCCATGATAAAAGTATTTGTCCAGCATATCATTTTGAAGGCATTTTGACATTTCACAATTTTGAAGGAATGCTAGGGGTCTTTCTTTAAGGTGATAGAAATAAATTGAAGGAAAGACAAAGAACCATCAAAAATGTGGTGAATATAAAGACTGACCATAAGATAGTGAATAGTTCACTTTGATGTGTTAAAATTAACATTGACATACAGATTTATATAATATATAAAATAACATTATTGATGAAAGGTGAAGATAGAACAATCTTATTAAAGATATAATACTTATAAGTATATATACACACCATAGCATAGCCTTATTTAAAATTAATAAGGGTCATTTAAATAAAAACTTTAATTTGGTTAGAGAAGTATAGCCAGGCAAGAAGTCTAGTCATCTGTAATCTCAGTACTGATGACACAGATGCAGAAGGACCATGATTTTGAAGCTAGCTTGAGTTAATAGTGAGGACCCATTTTTACAGGAAAATGTTATGCTAATGACAAGTGTTTTGAACAGAAAGTAGATGGATGGCTACATAGATAGATAGATAGATAGATAGATAGATAGATAGATGCATAGATAGATAGATACTATATCTTGGGCATATAGAAGTAGAAAGATGGCAGACGTGTGGAATAATATAAAACTATACAAAGTAACAGACCAGAACATACAATCAGATGCCAGGATGATTCACAAACAAAATCTTTGAAAATAGTTTAATGCAGAATTCTCTGGCATATCATTTACAAGTCCATTCCTATTATACATATCTTCCAGTTACTGGCTTTTTATCATCTTATTTTTGGTTATAAAGAACATTGGCCTTGTTATTAATCATTATTTTTCATAGAAAAATTTGTATATGCAGAGCCATCCTGGAATGTGAATAGAATAAAGGAACACCTTTGCAGTCCATCATCTCAATGCACTTGGTGTCTGCTGTAGATGTAATTCTAAATGGTCTTATTAAATAAGAAACACTGAGCCAAATAAAGAGTTAAAAGCCCAGAGATAAGAGCAGTAGCCAAGAGCTAAGACCACCTTGCCGTCCTTCCCCTGAGAGAGAGAACTTCTTCCTGTGTCCTGTCTTTTTATTGTCTCTCTGACCTGACTTCTCATTGGTTCTAAACCCAACCACATGACTTCCTTGTCACTGCCTGTCTATATAGACCTCCAGGTCTTTATGTTTCCGTACTGAGATTAAAGGTTCGGGTCATCGCTTGCCTGTGTCCTTGAACACACAGAGATTCTGCCTGTCATGTGATCGGATTAAGGGAGTGTGCCCCCACCCCCCGGACTTCTGCTAAATGGCTTGCTCTTAGCTCTGATCCCCAGGCAACATTATTGATTAACATACAAATAAAATCACATTTTAGCACAAATAGAATATCACCATAGTCTACTTTCTATCATCTTGTTACCGACAAAGAATAACATTCGCTGCATGGGTTCTGGCATCTTATGTCAAACTCTGGTAACTTATGTCCAAGAATCCATGCTTGGTTTATAAGGATATCACGATGGACAAAATAAAAAGAAACTGAAGATGGCAAATTCAGTAAAGTACTGATAAGGAAGGATTGAGTACTGTTGGAATAAATATAGTAGATGGCCTACCATAGAGAGGAAGCATATTTGAAAAAAAATAAAATTTTAGCTAGGTTCCAAAAGGTATCCATCCAAATCAACCGACTCAGAAATATGGGAGCTGGAGAGATGGTACACTGGTTAAGAGCATGCATTGCTCTTGTGGAGTTTCTGAGTTCATTTTCCAGCATAGAAATCAGGTGGCTCACAACTATATGGAACTCCAGCTACAGGAGACCTGAACTCCATGGGCACCTGCCTTCATGCATGCATATATCTCCCCTTTCCCTCAATGTACACAACCAAAAATGAATATTTGTACAAAAAGAATTTTGGTGAAACTCAGACCATAAGCAAACATCAGTGCATAGAATATCGATTGTTGTGAACCTACATCTGACTTTTTGTTTATTTTATTTTATTTTATTTTTTTGGTTTTTCGAGACAGGGTTTCTCTGTGTAGCTTTGCGCCTTTCCTGGAGCTCACTTGGTAGCCCAGGCTGGCCTTGAACTCACAGAGATCCGCCTGGCTCTGCCTCCCGAGTGCTGGGATTAAAGGCGTGCGCCACCAACGCCCGGCCCGACTTTTTGTTTATGTGTGAATGAAATTGCTTACCAAAGTATCAATACACATATTTTCAAATTGTGTAGTGTCAAATTGAATGATGTAGTTAAGTTGTCCAGTCTCAAGTCTCAAATTTAATATTGAGTTATAGTCATAAAAGCATGGACTGTTAATTTAAAGTTGTGGCTATAGGTTGAAGTCTCTATAACCAAAATGGTCAGAGTGAATTATAAAGAAAAAATCATTAACCTATGAAGTTACATCAATGACTCATTTGATTCTCATAATAAATTACTGAAGAAATTTTTACACGTTTAGTGATAGAGCTGATATGGAGAAGAGTGAAGTACTTTTCAAGATAATATGTACCTTTTATTTTAGGATATGGCTTAGGTATCAAATTTTCCTCTCATTTAGGTAGGTTTACATTCCTACATCCTTGAAAGGTACCATTTGCAAATCCTGCCCTACTTGGATTGCACTGTAGCAATTCTGCATATAAGGCATGCACATTCTGATAGACCACTTCTCCTTGGAGTTTCAATGTTTTTATTTACATCAGTGTCTAAGTCAGATGGACCATAACATTACTTTCTCAATGGAAGTAGAAATTAAATATAATGGATCATTCTAGTTCCAAGTGGCACCTATGTTTACCACAACAGAGATATGTCCCTATAAGGTTTATTTTTAACGTTAAATTGATGAAATAAAATTGAATAATTAGTAATACAATAAAGACATTGATTACCAAATATTCCCATGACATGAAATTTTCCTCATTTCTAATGTTCACAGAAAACCACATGTTGTCCTTCTGATGTTCTTGATTTAATTGCTGTGGAGAAAACTGCTTGTCAGCCAATCCGAGTTTACTTCTTTTCAAAGGATGAATGCAGTGAACAGTTTTTATTTAGTATTTCCTTAGGTATCACTTACAAAAGAAAGCAAGTTATAGAGAAACTTATATAGAATCTTCTAAATGACTTATAATTTAAGGCAATGAATTTTTGAATAATATTTCCATCTTGTTTTATTCAAATGTAAAACTGTAGCCACACTGCCATCCTATTAATTAAAAACCAGCAAAAGATAAAGTAACATGTGCTATTTTTAGACAAGCACTGATTGAAACATCACATCCTCAAGAATTCCAAAAATTATTCTTATTCTGTAGTGTCATGGAATTAAAAATTTCCTAAACATAGAGTCTCCAGGGAGGATTGTGGAGTCCAGATCACCATTATAACTCATCTTTCAACCATTTTGTTCTGAAATTTATAAGACTATATAATTGTTAGGATTTCCCTATGGTCTACTTCTGCTACTGTTTGGTTAATAAGAACAAATAAAATATTTGAAGAACAATTAGAGCTATTGAACACCCATGTGCATTTTCATTATGTACCCTTTCAGAAAGAACATATTAAAAATGAGTTGCCCCCAAATTAGAATTAGTAAATAGGTTTGCATTAAGATAGTCTTCTCTTTTTCAGCTATAGAGTGGTATAATTTATAGAGTAGCATAAAATGACTAGATAAGCATAATTTCTCTCCCCAATATAAGCGGCTTGGGGTAAGTCCATGGCTTCTTACCACATGTCACTCTTCCCATTCATAAAATTAGGATACTCTATTCCCTGGTTTGAAATAATGAAATAGAGAAAATCTCCTAATGCTCCTCAAGGCAGTCTGAAGTGATGAACCAAACGTTCTTTCCAGAGAGTTGAAAGGCCAGAAATCACAGAATGTTTATGCCAGGAAATATATTTGAAACTGCTCTGCCAAAACAATATTGGCTCTAAAATTTTTTCTTTTTCACTGCAGTGGTGGCATTTTCCTTTGTGACTTACTGATTTGTAGAAGCAATCGTTGTAGCCCAAAACGGTTTAAATTCATCAAAATAATGTTGAGTGCCTACTTGTGGTAGCTCTTGTTCTTACCATGAAATTAAAGGTTGGGAAAAAAGTCACTCTCTTAATAACTTATTGGGAAACACAGTCATATATTAAGAATTAAGTGAAAATATATATGAAATACACATCAAGGTGCTTAGTCTCTAGGTAATAAACAAGCCTTCTAGAATTTTCTAAAACTGTTTTCTACAACAGTGTTAAAATATAACACTGTTACAGCTTGGATATGGAGAATGGACTTCCATCTCCCCCAACACTGATTTGTTGAGGGTTTTATACCACGTGGTAGCATTATTGACAGTTGGTGTGATTGTTATAATATAAGCCTCATCAGTGGGTTTAATTGATGAGTTCATAGATGAATGGGCTGGGAGCAGTTGAGGTCCAGTTGAAGAAAATTGTCACTTACAAGGTATGTCTTCTCCTGAGACTTCTGTTTCTCTGCCTCTTTATTCATATATTGAGTCATGATTTTTCACCACATTTTATTTGCCAGGATTTTTTTCTGCTATGTATGGGTCCTGAAGGAACAGAGCCACAAGCCTATGGGCTGCTACCCAACCTCTGAAACCATGTGCCAATATACATCCTCTTTATTTTAGCTGTTTCTTGGGTATTTTGCCATAGCAAATAAAGCATTATTAACACAGGCTTGAAGAATATTTGATAAGTAATAATGATATAATGCTGAAATAATCTTAAAATAGTCCAAGAACTACATTGATGTGGAAACAAGGATCTAGAGCTATGTAAGATCATGCAATAAGACATGAAAAGAAATTCAGATAAGGAAGTAAGGAAGAAGACAACCTCACAGATGTCGATGACTCTTTTGATATAATGTCAAAGGTACAATCTGAGAAAGAAATTATTGAGAATCTAAACTTTGTGAGCTTTAACAAGAACTTGAAAATGTGAAGTCATATTAACAATGCAGTGGACACATCTGATAAACAACTGTTAATCCAAAATATATCGTGAATCCTTTTTTTTTTTTTGGACAGAGTTTCCATGTGTAATTTTGGTGCTTGTCCTGGATCTCAGTTTGTAGACCAGGCTGGCCCCGCACTCACAGAGATCTACCTGCCTGGCTCTGCCTCCATTACATACTTACTTATGCATTTTATGTATATGGGTGCATTGTCTGCATGTATGTCTGCACACCAGATTCCATTATGGGTGGTTGAGAGCCACCATGTAGGTGCTGGGAATTGAACTCACTTCCTCTAGAAGAGCAACCACTACTCTTAATCACTGAGCCATCTTTCCAGACATCATGAATCCTTAAAACTCACAATATGATTATAAACTGTCCTTGAGATCTCTCTAAGAGAGATGCACTGCTGGCAAGGAGAGAGGAGAGCGACACTTGCCATCATCCACCATCAAGGAAGTGGAGATGAATGCAGCTGGACACCAGCACATTTATTGCCCTGGTATCTCAGTCTGTTCAGTACCATCAATCAGTTAGTTTGCAAACAACAGATTTTCCAGTGTTAAATCCTAGATCAAGGTGCTTGGTTGGTTTCTGTTGGGAGCCTATTTTTCTGATTCTTAGATGATGCGTTTGCTCTGTGTCCTTCCATATGGAAGGTGCTTTTATTTTTAATGAAGGATGATCCAATTCATCAGCGTGCCAATAACCTCTCCTTCTAGATCCCTCATCACCTAATCGCATCTCCCAGTCTCTATTGTATGACATTGCAAACTAGATTTCCACATCTCGTTTGTAGAGGCACATTTAAATTACATAATACTAAAATACAAAAGGCAGCCCACTGACACCACCAATTGCAACAGCAACACTCATTCATTTCCAATGTAAGGCAACTTTGTAGTTTCTTACAGACGTAGGCAAAACCTATTCTTTTAATGGATTTGTCTTTTAATAATTATTCTGGTTAGCCGCTTCCTTGTTGAGCAGTTGGGGTTTAAATACACTCTCAGAATGTGACCACTATTTGTTGTGGGACCAAACTCTTTTTGAAAGTGTTATATGCATTAGAGCAATTCATTAAATCCTCATAGTACTCTCGTGAGATACTCTTGGCTCCGTTTGAAATTACATAGAGCTGGGCGTTGGTGGCGCACGCCGTTAATCCCGGCACTCGGGAGGCAGAGGCAGGCGGATCTCTGTGAGTTCAAGCCTAGCCAGGGCTACAGAGTGAGTTCCAGGAAAGGCGCAAAGCTACATTGAGAAACCCTGTCTCGAAAAACCAAAACCAAAACAAAACAAAAAAGAAAGAAAAAGAAAAAGAAATTAAATAGAGAATGAAATATGTTAAAGGACTTCTTCAATACCCTGCACCAAGGGAATGCTGAAAGTCAAGGTTTGACCTAAGCAATCAGATTATAGTACCAGACTATTTACGTTACTGTTTGTGCTAAAAGAGAAAAGCATCTTCAATATAAAGTTACGAAGCATACAACAAAACAAAGCAGGACAAAGCAGACAAGGATGTTACTTGTAAATTAATATTCTGAACAGGGTCGTGTGTTGAGTGTCAACTGCATGTGGTATTGGTAGGTTTCAGGCTGTGCAAATCAGAGGCTGACAATTTACATTTTGGTTCATATGCTTATGAGGAGTAAACTCTCTTGTTTTCCTTCTGACCTGCTGAGTCCCTAACAAGGATCCCTAAACATATTTTGACTCAATACACATACTTCATAGTTTTGAAAGGAATATTCAAAGTTTTATTCTTAAATATTAAAATAAAATATCCTTAGGCTAAAATATACACATATTGAATACTATTAAGTAACTACTACTCTATTTGCATACCATTAGCCAGAAACCATGGTGGACATACTTAAAGTCTTTGAGTTAAACTGGGTTTCTTTTCTCTCTCTCTCTCTCTCTCTCTCTCTCTCTCTCTCTCTCTCTC
>CABHPH010120552.1:0-25449 GCA_902168325.1 Peromyscus nudipes
GTTTCTGTGTCCCAAGTTTCCAGAAGTGACCCAGTCATAGTTTTGTGAGGTTTGTGACTTGACTATAATTTAATTATGTAGGCTGCTCAGGTACTTTTCAAATGAAACTACTTTATACCTAATCTATGTTAAGTTTGCTTTCTAGTGTTATAATCAAAGAATCTCAGCTAACAGAATGTAGGATGTAATGACCATGCCATTAAGGAAACAGAACTTTGATTTTCAAATCCAAATTACACCCACAAATGTATAGATATAAATTCAGAGAAGTCAGACCTTACATTTTTAAATTTTGATTTTTGATACAGTGCCTTAAGTAACCAAGGCTGGTCCATGTAGCCACAGATGACCTTGAATTCTTGATTTACTTTCCTCAAAACTGCTGAGATTACAAACATGGATTATTATACCCAGCTTGGCCCTCACCTATGTCCAAAGTACACTACATTATTGGTCTTATATAATTCCCTGGTTTTGATTAAAGAATTGTCCCAACACTATAATATATAATATTATAAAATATAAAAAAAAAACAAAGAAGGTATGGTGGAAAAACTCCCTAGGGTGATGAGAGTTTAAATCAAGGTGCTTGCCATGGAGACAAAATACTAGGATGGAAATAAAGTATAATTTTTATGTAACATCACTCTAAGAGTGAATAACCCATTCTGGAACAGAGTATATACTAAGATTTATAAGTACCCATGTCTACGATAGTATATAGTGCCCTTTTAAGGTTGGGGATGGTGGGTGGACTACTATATTCACTTTTGGGCCTGTCATGGCTTCTATATTTGAAAACATTCTGAATCTAGAAAACTCAGAAAATACTCAGAACCCAAAGGAAAATTGTCAGAAAACCAATCATGTTGTCTTCTTGAACTAGGTTAAATTTGAATGGAAAGCCTGAGAGGCTAACATGCTATAGTTTAGCTTGCGTAAGTAGACAGGAAGGCAGTGTAGTTAGGCTTGGCAAGGTTAAGAATTGAACCTTTTGGTATGAAAATCTCAATATTACATTCAGCTAGAAACAAAGCATGACTTGAGAGACTAAGAAGAAGGAAAAAGGAAGAAAGAGAAGGAGAGGGAGTAGCAAACACAAACCACAAGGAGAAAAAGGGGAAGGGGGGGGGATAAGAAAGACAAGGATGCCCTCCCTGAACCAGCTGGATACATCACAGAGTCCTCTCTTCTCAGAGTGAACATGTCTTCCTTGCCTGGAAGCTCTGGTCTTTCATTTCCATCCTGCTTGCCCACTCTCACCCCTTCTCTAGCTCCTTGAAGAATCAAACTGGCTACTTCCTTACTTTTCATGAGGCCCTGGCAGTAACTCAAGGGTGCTTTTTCCTTGAAGCCTGACAACTATGTCTAATGGTGGGGATCAGTAGCCTCCCAGTTCTCCAGAAGATTTTGAATAGGACAGCGCACCGGTCAGGCAAATCTCACTCTTCTTATCTTTTTAGGCATTATCCTCTATACAGCTAGTTTACCCCAGTGGGATACAATATGATTCTTTAAACAATATCATGAGTATAACTAACTTCCCAAATGGTGTGGCAGGAAAAAAAGAGGTTTTTATTAGCTTAGTTGTTTTCTGCTTTATATTTTTTTCCATTTGTACATTTCTACTTAATTATAAACAAACAATATTTGAAATAAGATAGGCAGAAATGGTTAGTCTATAGGGGACTCTATATTATTTTACAACACAAAACTTACCTTAGTTTGTGTAAATAGACAGGAAGTCACTGTTGTTAGGCTGGGAAAGGTTAAGAATTGATAGGAAATATGATTTGGTTTGAAAATGTCATAAAGTTTTCCAAGAAAGTTACAGAAGAGCTGGAGGTCAAGTTTGAATTTAGAAGAGAGATTAAAGCATTTGCAACAAAATTTGGATTCTCTTTTATGCCAAACCTGGTTTGCTGAATTGCTCAGCTTCATGGATAAAGAGGACCCTTTCCTGAATGTTTAGGTAAAAAGGACACCAAAGCCAATGAGGTGGAATTTCCTGTCAGTAAGGCTTCGATCATCAGCTTCATAACTGGTTCCTGTCTGACTCTCCATGGACATTTTTTACCTTTGTATTCACACTCCAACTTTACATAAATACAAGATTTGTCTGTCTCATTGAGAGAGCATAAGGTTTATTTTAAATTGAATGTTTAATGGAAAAATGTGCACACAAACTCAATCAGGGATTTGATTCCTTCAAACATCAACACGACTACTGTAGAGATCACTAGAGATTGTTTGCCTTGCACTTTGCAAGGATAGAAATGGCCAAAGGTGATTATCCCATCAAAAATATTCACAACATAATGCTACTTTATACTTTTATGATGAATGAAGCATCCTAGAAATAACCATGATAAATGGTCTTAAGTCTGTGCCTGTCAAAAAACTCAGTCTGATTTCCATGTAAGCCTTAGCACATGAATAAGAATCTACTCAATGGTTTTTACATTCAGTATTCTTTGTTAATACTCTTTGAGGATTTCCAATTGTATTTGAGCCTCTTTACCATGTGCATTGAAGATATGATACTGTGTAAATCAGTGATGATAGCATGGTTTGAACTCTGGCATAATGTGTTTGAAATTGCATTTATATCCTGGGTTTGTTCTCTAAACAATTTTTGCTACTTTGATTTCATTTGATAACACAAGAGGCGATGTACAACAGATAAACCAAGTAAGGGAAGAAATGATTGACCCAATGTAACATAGTCAGACTACATTTAATCCCTACATATAGAATAGATGGAGTTAGCTGAAATGCCCTTCATCATTCTGAATGGTAGGATGATAAAGCCCAAGACAGTTCTGACCAAATTAAGAAACCCAAGAATTCAAGTTGATAATGATTCATTTCATCTCTGGCCTCTATCCCCATTTCTATAATTTGGTATACCAATACTATCCTACATTGATATGGATTGAGCTTACAAATTTGAAACATAGTTACAAATTTGAAACATAGTTAAACCTGAAAGAAGCATATTTATCATCCCCCAAGTTTCATGGGGATACTTCTATTTGTAGTTATATTCTAACCCATGGTGGGAGACAATGACTAACATCTACTGTGTGGTCCCTTAGTCATTTGCTCTGAATCATATATAATGAGAAGGCAAGACATGCTCATGAAAGAAAACTATCAGTTGACCTAAACCCTAAGCCATGCCTCATTAATACTATATGTACTAGCCCCGGCATAGTTAGGAAGAAGGAGATATCCTCTTCCCTAGGATAGCCAGAAGTAGAAAGCAAATAAATGATGAATTCTGAACACTGTGAGGAAAAAAATATGAATTTGGTGGTATTCTAGTTGCCAGCATATAACTGAGAAAGAAAATATATGAGCCTCCTCTTCTCTGCTTGCCACAACTACTTAGGTTGTTAGCCTTCCTCCACTCTGGCCAATTACTCTAAGTATATTTTTTATCACCTTGCCTGAAACCTCAGAATCCTCAACACAACATGTCAGAAAGTTACTGCTAACAGACAGATGTCACTTTATGAACCCTACTTTGCCAACTCTTTATAGACCAATGGTCCAAGGAGAGAAGGCACAGATACAATTTTCAGATCCTTAAAATAAGCTGATTGGTCCATCACATGGCTAAGAGGTGACACTTTGGCAGCTTTAAAGAGGTGGTAGTGTCTTCCTGTGGCATGACAGAGCAAGGCATAGGTTTCATCCATGCTTGGATGATGAATGGTTTATTGTAGAATAAGATGGTTATCTCAAATGAAGCATTTTATTTACTGGGATGATTAAATTTATGAGCTCTAAACTGAAAAATGGAATCCTGTCCATTGTATTCTCACTGTATAAGCCAAGGTCATCTTCATTTTATACATCAAGGTACCAGCTTTTGTCCAGATTTCCCCAACTATTGGAATTATCAAGCCCATTTGCAGTTTCTCTCTTCCTTGATTAGCACACATTTGTATGTGGCTTTCCTTCTTCTTCCTCCAAAGGGGAAAAGTACAGGGATCATGTTAATTTACATATATTTACAAAATATGCTTCTCACTTGTATTCTCCATTAATCCCTGGAAATTCTGTTTTCATATCATAACATTTAGTATTGTACAATCCTGAATCATTTTTTCCTGATTCTGATAGACACAATAAGTCAATAAACTCTGTTCTGTACTGACTCTCAAGAGAAGCAGCCTGTTTCTTTTATTGAAATCTGGGTTTAAACAGTAGATGAAAAGTCAAGGAAAGTAAATTTGGATCAGATAAACTGAGATCTTTGTAACTTTGTGTGACCTTCATTGAATCTCAAAACTTCTCTCAGATACAGGTGTGATGCTTGTGAAGTCATACTGGAAGTGTGTATTAATAATGCTTGAAGCCTAGGAAGATGGTGAAATGATGAATAGATGTGCTTAGCTGTTCCATTAGTTAGCACTTAGTGTATATTAGCTATTGTCATTATCCTTTTTTTACAACTCCAGTGACATTAAATTACCACATGAAGAACATGGTGACATATAAATGGCATCATGTCCCTAATAATCTTATGCCCAGGAGACTTGAACTTACCTTGAAGACATAATCAACTACTGTTAGTTGTGTACTGTCAATAGCGGAGACTTGTTGGTGGTGAGACATCTACTTTGCATATAATTACTTAAAAGGGCATTTTAACTGTGGCTGCAATTTCAGCTGACTTCCACCCATTTCTAAGTCACTCAGTGTCAGTCACTACCTGCTCTTCAGGGAACTAGTTAGCCCAGTCTTCTCTTGTCAGCCTGGCATAGCATAATCAGAAAAAGAAATCACACTTTGACTATCAATTATCCAAATTTGATTATCAGGCATTGAAAAGAATGTTGTGCTAACTCTGTACAAAGCAAACTATATAGATAAAGCCTACCAACATGGTACCTTGTATTCTCTAGGGAGGAGGGTAAAGAATCGTTGGGCCTCATGCGAACTTAGTGTGTTATGGTAAAAAGAGCATTCTTTATCTGTAGAGGGAACTTATTTTTTCCCAGGTCTTCCTTCAGTAACTTGGTATAAATATCTAAATTTGTTTCTTCATTGAAAAGTAGAATTATGAAATCTGCCTAGCTCCTAATGTTAATGCTCTGAAAAGTTCTGCAATGGGCCATGGATATTTGCATATCATTTTCTAAAAAATATTGCTTCAATTTCAAAGTGAGCAAAACAGAGAGAACATGAGCAGTAATAGAGAATTATAAATATCTCATCTACCCTAGATTAAAAAAAAAAGAAAAATTTCAAGTGAGTTTGGTGGGGGGCAGATTGAGAATTATTTTGTGTTGATTATAGTCACAATTGACTGAGCAGAGAACAGAAAAATCATACTTTGAGGCAATTCATTTGTAGTACTTGAGTGGGGATGTGAAAAAGAATGAGTGGGAGTCAACTTGGGTCTCTGCATGGTGTTGGTAGTTTTGACAGGTAAATGAGAGGCCTCTAGAAGCTCTTCTTGGAAGGTGTCTGCTACCCATTTCTCATCACATCGAAGGCTTTGGCAATAAGAGCAATTATAAGTCTTCCCCCATAGAGTGCTTTTAACAAGAATAATAAAACTACTCCCATGATCCATGGCTCTTAAGCTATAGATAGAGCCTTTACTTTATTTTCTAGTAGGAACCTCATTTGCAACCACACCAGTAAGCATCTTCAACTTTCTTGTTTCATTATTGTCCCTCCCTTTGAATAGGTAGAAAGTGCTAGTGAGTTTGTATTGGATCCTTCTCCCTTACATTTTGTCGAGTTGATCTGCAGTCCTCTTGCATCCTTTAGTTCAAATGTTATTTCCTCAGGAAAACATCTGTTGAGGTTCCAGACTATATCAGATTATTGTTTTAAAATATCGATAGCTACTGGCCAGTGCTTTCATATAGCCCAAGTGAAGGAAACTGTGGAATTCTTTCAGGCTCCCGGGACCTAGCTGCCACACTCAGCTGCAAGGTTCATGACAGCAGAAGCAGTTTTCCCTGACATGCAAGAATGACCGTAGATACTGCAGAATAATTATTGAATGCAGAAATGAACTCATGAGGAAATAAGTCAATAATATACAATTTAAAATTTCTCCTAATAGTCATATAAATTCTATGTAGAAAATTGAAAAAATGCAGAAGAATAAATATGACAAAGTACTTTATTTCCATCACATGGAAATAATGATTCATTATCTTTTCACATACTCATAATTTATTAATACATTAATAAAGTATTTTATTTCAAATATTATAATCCACTCCAGTAATATACATACTTGCAGTACATAATTATGTATATTTAAATCTCCCTCTATATATAATTTCGGATTACTGGGCATATGTTGCTCATAAGATCATTATTATATCATAAATATATTATTTAACTTTTAATAAAATAATAAAAATGTATTTTTAATAAACATGTATGTCTGAAGAGACGGCTGGGTAGAGAGGAGTACATACTGCTCTTTCTTTTCCTTTGTTGAAAATAGGTTTTGTTCATATAGTATATTCTGATTACAATTCCCCCTCCCCATATTCCTCCCATTCTTCCCCTCCCACGTCCCCTCCCATCCAGATCCACAGCCTTTCTGTTTCTCTTTAGAAAAACAAACAGACATCTCCAGAATAATAATAAAATAAGATAAAGTACAATAGGATAAAACAAAAGTAAACAAAACAGAATGACAAAAAGAAAAGAAGAGGAGCCAAAGAAAAAGCATAAGAAATATGTGTAGATGTGGAGACATGCAAGTTCGCAACCCAAAACCAGAAGCCATAATATATAGACAAAAGGTTTGTAAGGTAAAAACAAGCAAACAAACAAACAAACAACAAAACAAAAAGCCCTGATATAACATTAGGAGACAAAGAACTTCCAAAGATGCCATGGATTTTATTTTATGTTGTCCACCTACTGCTGGTCATGGGGTCTACCTTAAGAGTGGTTTGATTCCCCAGTGAGACTTCCTTGGAGAAAACTGATTTTTCATTTGCAAGTGGTTATCAACTGGAGATAGCTTTTGGGTTAGGGTTGGAGGTCCGCTTCTCCTCTCAGTTCTAGAACACAATCTGGTACAGACCCATGCGGGCCTATGCATGCTGTCTTAGTCTTTATTAGTTCCAATGTGCATCAATCTTGCTGCGTTTAGAAGGTCTTGTTTCCTTGGTGTCCTCCATCCATTCCGGCTCTTACAATCTTTTGCCTTCTCTTTTACAGCATTCCCTGAGATTTGAAAGGAGGGATTTAATGGAAAAAAAAAAGTGTGTACTGAGTGTTCCAAAGTCTCTCTCTGCAGCTTGTCTGTTTGTGGGTGTCTGTATTTGTACTTGTCTGCTGCAGGAGAAAACTTCTCTGATGATGGCTCAGCAAGGCACTGATCTTTGAGTATTGCAGAATGTCTTTAGGAGTCATTTTGTTGCTATGTTCCTTTAGCAGTACAGTGGTATTTAATTTCCCCCTAGGTCCCTGGACTATCTAGTCTCAGGTTCTTGGGCACCTGAGCTGTGTCTTGTATGGGTTCCAGCTCACAGTATAGGCCTTGTCAAAGCAGATATTGGGTGGTTACTTTCACCAGCTTTGTGCTACGGTTGCACCAGTGTATCTTTAAGGTGGGTCACTATTGTAGACCAAAGGATTTGTGGCTGGGTTGGTGTTCGCCTTTCCCTTTTGGTAGTGGGCGGAACACTAGTCCATGGGGAGTAACGTTCTGGATTGGCATCACCTCAATTTCTCAATGTTCAATCTGTATTGTCTTCCCCAATAGGGCTTTACCAACACACACACGCACGCGCGCACGCATGCGCGCACACACACACAAGCTTCTGTTTTAGGTTTCTGTAAACCCCTCAAATAGCCCCTTAGTTTTAGCTGTCCCTCGATGTATTACCTTCTTCACCTCCTTCTCTCCCACTCCCAGTTTGATCCTCCCGTTATAGTGCTATCCCCTCATCTCTCCATTACTATCCATTTTATTTCCCCTTCCTAGGGAGAGCCATCCTTCTTTCCTAGCCTCTAACTCTATACCTAACTTATGGGACTCTGCGGATTGTAGCTTGATTATCAATGATTTAATAGCTAACAACTAAACAACTACACATCTACATATAAGTGAGTACATACTGTTTTGTCTTTCTGGGTCTGGGTTACCTTACTCAGGATGATTCTTTTCTAGTCCCACCCATCTACACTCAAATTTCGTGATTTCATTTTTTTAAATGACTGAGTAATATCCCATTGTGTAAGTGTGCCACTTTTCCTTATCCATTCATCTGTAGATAGATCTCTAGGTTGTTTCCAATTTCTGGCTATTATGAATAGAGCAACAGTGATGTGATAGATCAAATATCTCTGTATTAGAATGAAGTGTTCTTTGGATATATGGCTAAGAGTGGTATAGCTTGATCTTTAGGTAGATAAATCCCCAGCTTTCTGAGGAACTGCCACATTGATTTCCACAGTGGTTGTACAAGTTTTCACACCCACCAGGTATGGATATGTGTTCACTTACTCCACATCCTTGTCAACATGAACTGCCATTTTTTTTATTTATCTTGACAATTCCGATTGGTATAAGATACAATTTCAAAGTAGTTCTGATTTGCATTTCCCTGTTGAGTAATAGTGTTGAAAATTTCTTTAAGTTTCTCAGCCATTTGAGTTTCAAGATGGGGTTTCCCTGTGTAGCACTGACTGTCCTGGAACTCGCTCTGTAGCCCACAGCTGGCCTCAAACTCGCAGAGATCTGCCTGACTCTGCCTCCAAAGTGCTGGATATACCATGTTTTTTAAAATGGATTATTTGTTTTCTTGATATCCTGTTTTTTTAGTTTTTTATATATTTTGGATATTAACCATCTATTGGATATGTAATTGGTAAAAATCTTTCCCTACTGTGTAGCCTGGTGCTTTGTTCAAATGATGGTGTCTTTTGCCATACAGAAGTTTTTCAGTTTCATGAGATCTTGGAGAGGACCTGAGCTCAATTCCCAGACCCACAGCAGATGGCTCACAACTGCCTGTAAATCTAGCTCCAGGGAATTCATCCCCTTTGGCCTTTGAGGGCACACAAATACAACTGCATTCTCCCCCTACACAGACACACAGACATACAAAACTAAAAATAATCAAAAGAAATCTTTAAGAAAAAAATTCAAGTTACTGTTTTTCTAATATCCTTTAAGTTTTCTATATCATTATTTTATTAGTGTATATTTGTTATAAATAATAGGTTTTAGTGTACATTGTATATATTCATATATAACTGTCTTTTTTTGTAATTTTTAAAATAAACGTACAATTACATCATTTCTCTCTCCTCTCTCCAGCCCCTCCATATCTCTTTTCCATTGGTCCATTAATTAACTCAAATTAATGTATTCTTTTTCTTTAATTATTATTGTTATGCACATCTACACACTCACACACACATATATACACATTTATATTATATATATATATATACATAAAATATATGACTATAACCTTCTGAGTCTGTTTCATATTGTTTGTATAGACATGATTTCATAGCTGACCAGTTGATAGCAGATAACCAATTATGAGGCTCATCTCTGGGAAGGAGTAATTTTCCCTCTCTCAGCAGTCCATAATTGTTTATAGTTATTTTTCTTTTCTTATTTTTTAAATATTTTTGAAATTATAATTTAATTACAACCTTTCTCCCTTCCCTTTGTCTCATGGTTACTTTTTACTTTCTGAGATAGCCTCATGTAACCAGGGCTGACTTTGAACCTGCATCTAGGCAAGGATGGTGTGAACCTTCCTGTCCTTCAACCTCTGAATTCCAAGGGTTTATCTTCCAGTTCTGTGCCACAACACTAAGTTTATGTAGTTCTGGACTCAAACCCAAGACCTCATACATGCAAGTCAGGCCCTGTACCAACTGAGCTACATCCCTAGTCCTAAAATCATTTTCCGAAGCTATATGGCACTATGCCACGCAATTTTTTTTCAAGCATACTGATTTACTTATTTAATAGTTTACAGTTGTCATTTGCATATAAATATTTTATTATAAACATGCTGTAGTAAAGAGCTGTTTTGCTCAAATTTGTAGAACCTTTTTCTTCTGTTTCTAAAACAGAAATGGAGTCTAGTGTTTTGATACATAGTGCCAAATTGCCCATAAAAGGCAAAGATTCCAAAGCGTTCTCCAAGTACTGAAATTTAAGACTATCTAGACATATGTGTAGGGGCTGCTACCCCCACCTTTCCCAGGGTACTCTTCAGGATAGAGGGATGAGAAACTTGTAGATAGAATGATAGACCTTTCCTAGAGGAAAGGCAGAAACACAGGATAGCTTTGGGAGGACCTGGGTCAAAACCCAATGGCCCAGAACTTTATTCAAATGGGCTTTTTAATAACAATGCCATGGGTCAAGGCAAAAGACCTCCCCCTTGCTAGATACAGCCAAGTGTAGACCCTTCCAAATACCTAGTACCCAGGCCCATAATCCAAGCATCCTCTTATGCAGTTCTGCTGGGTAAAGCAAGCTCAGATTCTCGGACCCTGAGTAATTTGGGTCTCCACACATATGCATCCCTGCAATATTATTGCTAGTTTTTTAAATACTTGCCTGTCAATTAAAATGTGTACTTTGTTTTAATTTGATTTTTATAGTATAGTATTTAATTTATGCATGAACACACACAGGCATGAGCATATATTAATCCATACATTTGCATATTTAGCACCATACAAACTTATTTTCTACCTATGGTATATATGCCTGTTGCTTTTCTCACTCAAGATGCTTTACTTTTTATTAGTGATTCATGATAGTCTTGTGTGTGTGTGTGTGTGTATTTGTATGCAAGAGTGTGTTCACATGCATGTTTGTGCATGTGTGTATGCATGTGGAGGCCAGAGACTGATTTGGGTAACCTCCTCAATCACTTTCCATGCATGTTTTCTAAGAAAATAACTTTCAATGAAGCTAAAGCCTGCTGGTTAGCCTATACTGACTGTCCAGCAAGGTCCAGCTATACTTTTGTTTGTACCTATCCAATACTGATATTTCAGGTGAGTGTCCTTATACATTACTGTTTTGTAAGTGTAGATGCTTGGGATCAAAGTCAGGCCTTCATCCTTGAGTTTAAGTGTTTTACTGATTAAGTTATTTCCCCAGCCTCTAAATGTTTTTGCATATATTTTTAAGATGCTGATAAATACAATTTCAGCATATTATTTTTCAGTGTGCTGACCCCTTTAATTCTGATGTAGTGTTTGGTGTACAGTGAGCATTTTTAACACAGTGAAAATTATGTCATATTGTATGTGTTGTATGTGTACTTTATGTCTTAATAAATATCTCACATTTATGTTAGGATAAGTTATCAGGTAACATTCTTCCAGTTTTTCCAATTAAATTTCTGATTGTCCCATCACCTTTTTTTCATGGAATAATTTCATTTTATTCATTGTTGTATATAGATGTATTTCAAAATGTCATTTTGAAAAATGAAGTACATTTTCTTTGACCATATTCCCTCACTGCCATTGTCTCCTATGCCTCCAGGCCCCTGCTACAATATTCCCCTTCCCTTTCTCAAATAATCCCTTTCTATCCATGTCTACGTAGGAGAGGAAGCATGCATAATTTTTAGGAGTCTCTCTTATTTAGCTTCATGTGGCAGACTCCATTTCCATCAGTTTTCCTGCAAATGATATAATTCCATTCTTCTTTGTAGCTTAATAAAGCTCGTGTGTGTGTGTGTGTGTGTGTGTGTGTGTGTGTGTGTGTGTTTCTAATACATAAATACAACCTGCTCAATCTATCTATTGTTACTTGTCCGTGTATGTTTCAGGGATGACAGTTTGGTGTTGGATAACCAATTGATGTGCTCTTCCCCAGTGAAGACTATTTCTTCTGCTCTCAGCATCATTAGTTGCCTGTAGTTCTTTCTTTTGAATCAAGGTTCTTGAGCTTTCCCTCTTCTACATTTGCGTGTCTGTTAGTGTTGTCTGTGTTCAGGTCGTGTTTAGGCAGCCATATTGGTAAGACTTCATGGGTTTAGTTCTGACATGTCTTAGAGTTTTTATTGCTGTGAAGAGACACCGTGACCATTGCAACTCTTATAAGGAAAACATTTAATTGAGGAAACTTGCTTACAGTTTCAGAGGTTCAATCCATTATCATCATGCTGAAGAGCATGGCTGCATGCAGGCAGACATGGTGCGGGAGGAGTAGCTGAAAGTCCTATATCTTTCAGGCACAGGAAGTTGACTGACATACTGGGCAGTATCCAGGAAGTTGACTGACATACTGGGCAGTATCCTGAGCATAGGAAACCTCAAAGCCCACCCCCACAGTGACACACTTCCTCCAACAAAGCCATACCCACTCCAACAAAGCCACACCTCCTAATAGTGCCACTCACTTATCAGATTATGGGGGCCAATTACTTTCAAACTACCACAGTCCACTCCCTGGCCCCCATAAGCTTGTAACAATATCATAATGCAAAATTCATTTAGTCCAACTTCAGAAGTGTCCACCGTCTATCACAGTCTCAATGATGTTTAAAAGTACAAAGTTCAGTCTCTTCTGATCTCTTAACAGTAATCCCATAAAAATCAAAATAAAAACAAAAACAAAAACAGATCACATACTTCCAACATATAATGGCACAGGATATACATTACCATTCCAAAACATAGGGAAGGGAGCATAGTAAGGAAATACTGGACTAATATGAGACCAAAAATCAGCTGAGCAAACTCCAAACTCTGCATCTCCATGTCTGATGTCAAAGCACTCTTCAGATTTCCAACTCCTTTTGGCTTTGTTGAGTGCAACACACTTCTTTCTCTTGGGCTGGTTCCACTCACTATTGGTAGGGGTAATCTTTGTCTTTGCAGTCTGCTGGCCATCAGTCCACACAGACAAAGGGGCAGAGGTGATGACAGAGATACTCATATGCCCCCTGAGCATGATAGAGACAGCTCTCTAGGAGACAGATTTCAGTGAATCAGCTCCATTTGTCCCCAGAGTATAAGGAATATATAGGACTGGGGAGCCTGGGGACAAACCCTAATTTGGCACGGTCCTATCATAAGACTCCTAGCACAAGTCTTAGTCATCATCTGTGCAGCAAGGGAGCCTTCTAGCAGGGATCAGTGCCAAGTGTCAAGCTAAAGATAAATCAGGCATCAGGCTTAGAGGCAGCTTTTAGAGAAGGTCAGTCCTCCAGGCCCAGGGGCATTCTCCAGATAAGGGCAGGTGGAGAGCAGGAAATTTCTCTGGGGAGGGAGGGAGTCTCCATGTTGCCAAGTTTTTGGAAAAAACTGCCAGGCCATGATAGACTGCAACCTCTGACCAGCCAGCAAGGCCTTCCAACAACTATTGATGAGTCAAGATAAAGCATTTATCTCTTTAAGTTTGAAATATAGTTTACTCCATGGGCTTTCAGTATTTTCTGAGATCACAGGAGAGAGAGTGACTGGAGAGGCTTCAGTAGCTGAAGATGTTGGTGAATGTAAAGCTGCTGATGAATTAAAAAGTCATTGCAGATACTTAAAATATTCATCCTTATACTTCTGTTTCTTTAGATCCACTCTGGTACCAAAATCTGTATTAGAGTTCTCTAGAGTTATAGAACTTATGGAATGAATCTCTCTTTATATATATATAAACATATATATCTATATATTTATATGTACATATAGACAGATAGAGATAGAGATAGATATAAATATATAGATATATATGGGATAGCCATCACACGACCTTTCTAAGAGACACACTTTCACAACAAACTCTCTGTTCCTCTGGTTCTTACAGTTTTTCTGTCACCCTCTTCTTCAATGATCCCTGAGCCTTAGGTGGAGAAATTACTTTGTAAATGTGTCTGTTGAGACTGGACTTCACAGCTCTGCATTTTCATTGGTTGTGATTTCCTGTAATGGTCTCCATATATTACAAAGAGAACTTCCCTTGATGAAGGGTGAGAACTACATTTGTCTACAAACTTCATAATTTCATTTTTCTTTACTGATGAATAGTATAGTGTATATTTACATTTTTATTATCTATTTGCCTAAACACAAAAGTTAAGAGAAACAAAGGACACCTAGAAAGAATTTAAGACATACCTGAAAACATGGGTGTGGCCTTTTTAAAGGATGGTCCATCTTGATTGTCTTTATCTCATGCATATGCACCATTTTGGTGAGTTTTTAAGCTATTGTCTTCTAAGAGTTGCAAAAGAATCTAAGTTTTAGGAATCCAGAAAGTTCCTGAGGAGCAACTGACAGGATTATGGTTTTAGGATAAAGCTAGCTCATGGGATACAGGAAGATAGGTATCTTTACTGTGACAAAGTTAATCGTCTTGGTTGTGAAAATTCCAGAAAATCCCAAGAGGACTGAAGTCCTACTAAAGGTCCTACACACTCAGGCTTTAAATTGGATTCATTGCTCTTTTAAAGTAAAATATATTCAAAGTGAGGAAATGGTAGCTCTATGTCAGCAAGCTTCACACACACACACACACACACACACACACACAAACATGTTGCTAACTTGCTGATGTTCTTCAGCCCCAGATCCTGAGAGGATTTCTCCAGACTCTGGTGAGAGGACCTCTCTTCTCCCAACTCCATAATTTTCTTTCTAACTTGTCCCATAGGAAGCTTTGTATTTCCCTGGGGACTAATGATACTAAATGTTTTTCATGTAAACAATCTTAATTTAATTATTTTTATTTTTAAAACATCAGAATTATAAGGCAATTTGTCTTTTGAAAAGGGTTTATTTGTTTCATTTTCCCATTTATTGTTTGGGTTATTTGTATGAATATCTTTTCTCCATCTACTACCATCACACAATAATTCTTATAAAGTCTTAATGTTAATGATCTGCAATTCTAAGTCAAAAAACTACATTAGTATAATTTATAATATTATGGTGTATGGTAATTTCATCACTTAAGGTTATCTAGTTTATTTTGATATTGTGATACATTTACTTTAAAAATCATTGTTATTTTTAATTTTGTGTATATGTGTATGTCTATGGGTGGGTATGTACCCATGATGGTCAGAGGAAGGTATCTGACTCCCTGGAGCCAGAGTTACAAGCTGTTTTGAGCCCCCTCACAGGGATTCTGGGACCTAAACTCAGGTCTTCTGCAAGAGTAGTAACCACTCAAATTCTGAGCTATTGCTCCAGCACTGATACATTTACTTGTATAGATGAAATCAATTCCTATGGATTCAGTGAGCTTGTTATTCCATTTTAAGACTAGACTAGTGCCTTTTGTGTCTCATTTCTCCTTCTAACCACTATATATTGTTTGTCAAGTTGATTTTTAAGCATTCACTCTCTGTTCTTATAATTACAAATGAGATCTTCCCTGCTGTGTCATTTTATTTCTCTGATGTATTACGACAAAAATAGGAAAAAATATTAGGTTATATTCAGTTAAGATGTAGCTAATTGCTTAATTCCTAGGTATGATTTTTATTCCAAACATCATAAATTTCTGTCATTTTATATGTGGAGGGCACTGGAGATTAAAACCAGGGACTTGAATCATATACTGAAATGGTTATTTCTCATATTATTTCTAATATCAAATAAATATTAACAAATATGCAAGTAAAAGAGAGTTATTCTTCTATTTAATTCAGCCAATATCGAATCTCCAGATACAGTGACATGAATGATGTCATGACAGGCATACTATTTCTGGTTACAATGGATGTTTAAAATACAACAGAGATGTTTAAAAATGCTTCTCAAAATTATTGTCTATCATACATGTCACACCTTTTTATACTGTTAAGTAACAGTATAAAACATGTTGTCATCTATAAAACTCACACTCATGAACCAAAAATGGCAAAATATATTTCAAAATGTTTTAAGTAAATTTACAGTTTTGTGTTGGACCACATTCATAGTTGAACACACTTGGGAGCAGTGATATTTTGAAGACTATCATCATCTTATTATATAAAATATTTTTTAGACAAAAATTGGTATTGTTTTAAAATTAATGTTAAATTTGTAATTCATTTGTGAATATGTATAAGTAACTCCAGTAGCCTAATTTATAATCTGTTACTCATATCCTGTTGACTCTTTGCTTTTGATGTGGTCAGTAGTTAGGAGGAAGTTTTCACATTGGAAATTCTATACATAGACTTGAAACAAATCTAAGGAAATGCCCAGAGGCTCTGATAATGGAGGAAAAATCCTCTATTGCAGGGGAATAGTGTGGATGGATGAAACTAACCATACCGAGAGAGAAGAAAGTAAATTTTATGCAATATAAGTTCTGTGATGTCACATACACTAATGGGGGTCCTAAGTATCTACAAACACTAACTTGTAAAATATAATGCAAACCTATCAGAGGAATTCAGACCAATAAGACACTTCTGGAGGGTGTCTACAAGCCACAGAGCTTGTTGAGCAAAGCTCAACGTTTATGGAATAGATCTAGCACACACAAAGATATCAAAAGAAGACTGGTGCTAAAAGACAATTACAACAAACCCTTTTCAGATCTTGACCATTTTTATTTTCAATAGACACATCAGATAACAGTCTAGACTAGGGCTTGCTGACTTTTCTACTCATGATCCCTTTTCACTCAAGAATTTTACACAATCCCAGGTATACAGGAATTGTGGAAGAGAATATTGTTTAGCTATGTAAAGATGGGTTGCAGAATAATTGCTTCACTATGTAAAGATGTGTTGCTCTGTTTATGCTGCAGTTGTTTAACTATGTAAAGATGTTTTGCTGTTTCACCTTGCCTGCCTAAGGCACCTGACTGGTCTAATAAAAAGCTGAATGGCTGATTGCTAGGTAGAGGAGGGATAGGCAGGGCTGGCAGGCAGAGAAAAAAGGGGAGCTAGCCAGCCAGCCAGGGTCCAGACAAACCAACAGGGAGAAAGCAGGGAAGCAGGATGGATAGTACAGTATGTATGTGAGGTAAATAAACCTCAAGGCAGCATATAGATTAATAAAAATGGGTTAATTTAAGTTAAAAAAAGCTAGCTAGAAACAAACCTAAGCTAAGGCAGAGCATTCACAATTAATAATAAGTCTCTGTGTCAGATTTGGGGGCTGGTAGTCCAAGAAATCCTGCTACATACAGGTATATAAAATAAGTGCAAATCATAGTGCTGCTGATAATAAATGATGAGTGAACTTATTTTAAAACAATTCTTTGATATACATATAATTTTGTTATATATTAAAAATTAATTCAATTTACATATTAGTGAGATGGGATTGCTTACTTATTTTTACATAAGCTATGAAATCTTGACTGAATATTTAGTACTACATGATGTAGATCACCTTTAGTGGTTTTCACATTTGCACAATATTTTGATTTCATAATCATCAATCTGAGGAAAAAATTCTTATAACACAATGGCCTAACTGTTTAGGACCATTTCAGAAATTAGAAATTTTGGCCTAATCCCAAACCAAGACTAGCTGAACATTGATATGAAACTTAAATCAGCAACTCAAACAGCAATTTTTAAAATCAAGCATTCTAACACAATACAATACAAAGATACAATAATTTTATGCTTATACAATGACATCTGATGTTGAGAAAATAGTAAAAATATTTTTTCTATGCTTTTTATTTCGATATATGTTAACTCTTTAACTATAGTTAAACCACAATGTTGATAAGAGCTGGAAACTTTGCATATGCACTGAAAACATCACTATTCATGCGACCATAGTCTCAAATTCACACTGCAGTCTTTCTGACAGCATTCATCACACTTGCTTGCACACTGCAAAGGGCCCTTACTGTGTGTTTGGACCAAGGCTGCAGTGAAGTCACATGATGCAACACAGAGCAGCCCTGCCCCAACACCTTGGATTCATTGTGCTTTTGATTTCAAATTCGAAATGACCATTGTGTATTCACACTTTTTACTATGGACAAATGTTTCGTGCCCCCAGTATTCAGCTAAGCCACTTGACAGTCATGATCCAGAGCTTAAGATATTAGTGTTTCAAGAAAAATGGTTTAGAATATCTGTTTCTACAACATTGGCTGTTCATATTTATAACCAGGGAAAAGAATTTCCATACAGAAAACAAAAATGAGATACAGAGAAAATCCAATTGGTGAGTTTAGCATGCATCTGTCTGATTTGAATGTGATTTGAACAGATGGCTTCTTGTGATTGGCTGAAACTCAGCCACACTTTATGAAAGTAGATTAAAATGTGCCTAGATAATAAACTAAGTTACAGCCCACATTTTAGGATGAAATTAAAAGTCAGCTTTAGTATATGCTTATCTCCCAAACACTTACCAATATAGAACCAAAGTACTGACCAGAGGAAACACCTAGCTATAAGAAAGGAGATAGATAAGGGACATGTGGCCACTAGAGCCCTGATGATTACAGAAGCACTGGGGTTAGGATGTGTTATAGCTACAGAGGACCCTGAATTCACTCTTGTTCACTGTTAACTGATAACCTGATAAACAATCAGCAAGACCTCTCAGACTCATAGATACCCAGTCTCTTTGCAATTCTGGTTTTCAGCCTATTCTCTCATTGCAAATAAATGTGAAGTTACATGGCCCATTGGCCCCAGTAAGAGGGAATCTACGAGAGGTGGAAAACAGAGTTAGAATACCGACAGAAACAATTTGATGAGTTATGGCTTTTCAAATTCATATTTAAACTTAGGGAAAATAATGTCTGTGTTAAACCCTTTGCCACTGGTGCAGGCCACAGCTTCGGAAGGCCCCATCCGATTCATTGACTCATGATACTGACTGTTGTAATGCTGGCTTTTGCTTTGGTCAACCCCATCATCTAAACCAAACAACTTTAGTCAATTTTGCAATTATCCTTGAACTACTAAAATGTAAAATATATATATCTATTTCATAATTTCAAACATGAGCCATGAAGAATTAGTATCTCTTAGAAAAATAAATCCATTATGATGATGTGAGAAACGCAGAGCAAGGCTGAAGAGGTAAGCAAAAATACACCAGTGCCTTACTTCTATCTAAATGAATATCTTGTATTATCAAGCATGAATATTTTCTAAAACATCCACAACCACTGTTATCTTACTATGTTAATATACAATGCAATGCATTAGCTGTCTACTCACAGTTACTCAGATATGTGCAGCTAAATGAGCCAATATTAAAAATTAACTTAAGAGCTCTTTCTTGAAGACTTTACATTCCTGTATCCTACAACACATATTGTCAACAATATAGTGGGTTCACTTCTTCATGACTGCAAAGCTAATAAACACGACTAAGGAGATAACGGTGTACTTCCAAGGAAGAGTAGTGTATGCTGAGCCACATACAAGTAAGTATGGCTAGGAAACATAGATTAAGCCTTGCTCAAATAGAATGTTCAATAGATTGGAGAGATGGCTGAGGAAGTAAAATGTTTGCTGCATAAGACTGTCAGTCTACATTCGGATCCCCAGAACCCATGTAAAAACAGTAGCACATGTATCTGTAACTCCAGTGCACTCCTTTGGGGACATGGGGAACACAGGCAGGAGAATCCCTGGTTGTTTGTGAGCCAACTGGTCTGCCATACAAGACAGTGAACAAAAAAGAGACCCTGTCTCAAACAAGGATGGAAGCAATGGCCGATACCCAAAGTTGTCCTCTGACCCCTATACGGGCAGCATGGCACATACACCACTCCATACACACACAACATACAAACATAGAATTTTAACAAGAAAATAAATAATAGACAAAAGACACAGAGGTGGGCAATACATGCCCATTAATGGGACTAAAGATAGTAAAAAATAATTTGGGCTCTGGGTCTGCAACATTCCATTCCCCACAATCACAGAAGTTCTAATCAGATAGTCTGCAGAATCATCAGCATAGATGCAGCTTTGGGGTGACTTCTGTTTTCTGGTGAAAGAAGGCTTGTGACCAACAACAAGAAAGGGGAGCATAGAGTATAACTCCCCAAGAAAGTTGTTTCTAAGCAATGCTGAATTTATTGAGAAGATGAGTTGGAGAGAGTTCTTATTGCCTGGAAATGTGAGCATGTGGCTGCACCTTGTAGTGGACAGTCATGATTCTCCATACTTGCATGCTTTAAAAGGAAAACAGGCCTCTGAGGCAGGGAACTTAACATTATACTAGCCGAATTTGATCTTACTCAGAAGAATGTGGGACAGCTTTGACTAGTTTAACCAGTTCTTTGTTGTCTTCTCTAGTGAGTCTCATTTGAAACAAATAAACAAATGCATGTGTGTGTGTGTGCATGTCTCTGTGTGTGTTTGCATGTGTGTATGTGTGTATATGTGTGTTATATTATACATAACCATGCAACAACAATGAATGAAAAAGGAGGCCATGAATTTGAAGAAGAGAAAGGAGTTGTATATGGGAACATTTGGAAGGAAAAGGGGGAAGGAAGAAATGATACAATTGCATTATGATGTTTAAAAAGAAATAATTTAAAAATGAAAGGTTGTGAACAGTCAACATTGGAGGCAGAAACTTCTCCTTCAAATTATAAGTGCTTGATCCTAAAACTGCCTTCCTGTGACTTAACAAGCTCTCTTTGCACCTCTCCTCTTCTCTACTACTAGAGAATGTTGAGGAATATTATTTTCACGTGTGTTACTTTTGTTTATGTTGCATTGAAGCTGTGTTACTGTGCCTGTCTAAAACACCTGATGGTCTAATAAAGAGCTGAATGGCCAACAGCAAGGCAGATGAAAGGACAGGTGGGGCTGGCAGTCAGAGAGGATATAGAAAGAGAAATCTGGGAGGGAGAAAGAAGTAGTAGATAGAGAAGGAGAACATCAAGGGCCAGTCACCCAACTACACAACCAGCAATGGAGTAAGAAAGAAAGATATACAGAAATAGAGAAAGGTAAAAGCCCAAGGCTAAAGATAGACAGCCTAATTTAAGTTAAGAAAAGCTGGCAAGAAACAAGCCATGCTAAGGCTGGGCATTCATAAGTAAAAATAAGGCTCCATGTGTGATTTATTTGTGAACTAGGTACAGGCCCCCCAAAAGAGCAAAAACAACCAACAACAAAAGAAAAATCTAGCAAAGGATATTTGCTGGAGTTTTTTGGTAAATGTTTTAACAGTTGAGAGTAATTTCTCACATTCTATCTCCTTCCTCTTCTTTAATGCTCACATCTCCTGTAATGTAAATTATATTGGTAAGTCATCATTGGAGCTTGTTGAGAGCTGACTCGGAAAACAATCCTTTCTCTAGGACTCAACATGGTTATACCACATATCAAGTGTCTTCTGAGACTCAGCTTGTGGCAGGCGGGCCCCCTGCACACAGAGAGGAAGGAGAACAACAGAGTTCTAAAAAGTGTTTAAATCCAAAACCAAAACAAACAAACAAAAAAACCCACAGGACACATTCAGAGTAGAAAGAAGATAAAATATCCCTAAATTGTTTATTCCATGGTATCAAAGAGTAGGAAGCCAGATGCTCATTCATGCTCTGCTCTGCCTAGAAATCTCTCATCTGGGGACTCCAGTATGACTGTCTCAGCCTTTCCTGCTTGATAGGAAAGCACTTGATTTGGTGATGACTTGCTATCCATTTGCTACATGCTACTTGGTCTTTTACTTTAGCTTGCTTGATACTTAATAAACTCACATAACCAACACAAGAAGGGATGAAGGGACAGCTATCATAGGTCATTCTCTGGACAGAACATCCTCAAATTTGGCTTGAGAAATTATGGGAACTGAAGTGCTTAAAGAAAGAGAACTGTTGCTGGGTGTGGTGGTGCACATCTTTAATCCTGGCACTCGGGAGCCATAGACAAATGGATTTCTATGAGTTCAAGGCTGAACTGATCTACATAGCAAGTTCCGAGCCAGCCAGGGCTACACAGGGATTCCCTGTCTCCATTTTCTCTGTGCTGAATTCTGTATTATTATTGTTATTATTATTGTTGTTGTTGTTGCACAGCAGATTAAGTCAGTGAAGAGATCTTAGTCTTATACAAAAAGGGGAGTTTCAATCATTGATTTTAGCCAATGCTCATTGAGGAGATGGCTGATGTAAAAGGGAGGCAGAACTAAAGCAGCAAACAGATTCGTGTGTGTGTGTGTGTGTGTGTGTGTGTGTGTGTGTGTGTGTGTGATCTCTAACTGTATTTAATGGTCTCTTTGAATGAAAGATATTCCTACCTGGGGGAACATTACAGAAAACAGTACTGGTATATAAATGTCAGAGTCAGTTTCACACAGCAAAGTGACTGCAAAAATTTTGAAGGAGAAATGACCCAGAAAATCTCACCAAAGCAGCTTCCCTGTAAAGTGTAATCCTCTGGCAATGGTATTTTAAAAGTAAGTTCTATTTCTCCCAGGTCATAAGCTTCTCTCACGCATTTTAGGATGAAACAGAAATATGAAAGTGATTTCTTTGGAAAATATGCCTCTTTCATTTGGCACAGAAATAAGACAGAAATATATATTCCACCAGGTATACGTGCTACAACATAGACTCTGTACTGAATAGATTCCTGCATGTAATTACATAATATTAAATACTGGGAGTTCTTACTGACTTCATATGCTATTAATATTATTTAAAAGTTCAAAATAACATAATATACTATTTCAAGTCACCATGACTGTGTAGCTTATTTATCTACTAAATACATAAGGTTGTAGTAATTAAATAAAGTAAGTAATGTTTCAAAACAACTATTATTAATGTACATAAAATAAATATTTATATACAAGAATAGATATGTTGATCTGTTTGGGAGGCATCCAGGCGGTGGGACCAGGTCCTGTACTCAGTGCATGAGTTGACTGTTTGAAACCTGGGGCCTATACAGGGACACTTGGCTCAGCCTGGGAGGAGGGGGCTGGACCTGCCTGGACTGAATCTGCCAGGGTGAGCTCAATCCTTGGGGGAATCTTTGCCCTGGAGGAGATGGGAATGGGGGGTGGGTTGGAGGGGAGGGGAGGGGGGGCAGGAGGGGGGAGAACAAGGGAATCCATGGCTGATATGTAAAATTAAATTAAATTATTAAATAAAAAAAGAATAGATATAAACTTTATATATATATACATATATATGTTTTAATTTGTCTCAGAGATGTACTTAGGAAAGAAATTCTTGCATTGTGTGGAAAGTCTATGTTTACGTTCAAAACATGTTAAACATTTTATTACTCATGTTACATTCCCACAAGAAATGTTAGAGGCTATCAGATAATCCACATTCAGTAGACAAGTTTAGTTCAGTGTTTGGTTAGAATTTAAGCTACTGAAGTTTAAATTTGCATTTCTTGTATAATGATCCAAATGTCTTTTATGGCCTTATTAACCATACATATGTCATCTTTGCAATGTATCTTTTGAAATTCTGTTTGTTTTCCCAAGGAGGTATTTTCTAAATGACTGTTGTGTGATCAATATTTCCTGGGGAAATGCAACACACAAACACATATCTACTCACTCTAGAAAAGGAGCTCAAAACGGACCAAAGTAGTGATGGGCTCAGTGTTCAACTTGGTAAACCTATGTGTTCTATTGTAGTTACTTAGAGGAATAGGAGTGAGAAGTTGGTTAGAAGAGTATAAAAGACTCAAAGGTAGCTGTATCACAACGATCCACCACAGTGGGAGTGACAGCTCACCAAAGATAGAAACCTGAAGCACACTGCACAGCTCATAGTCAGTTTAACAGGTTGCAGTGTCTTTTCCTGGTGGCTCAGTTGGTCTGAGCTTCATCCAGTGGTTTGTCTGAGATTTTCTTGTATCTTTGGCTTGCCAAAGAGTTACTCTCAGCAGTAGTTGCTGTTTATATAATCTTGGGGAAGGAGGATCCTAGTGAATTTGATCAGTTTCAGGAACTTCCCGAAGCTATTATAAGTTGTTTATTTCTTGTCTTAAGGTGTTTCCTTCCAAAATAGAACTGTAATCTTGCAGAAAACGGCTACATAACAACGATTCCATTGTTCTACATGCCTTGAAATGCATAATAAACAGCAGAAACTTAAAGTCAACAATTTGATAAGATGTGATAGATACATGCACTATTCAAACAACCAGAACACGAAATGTGTACACAATGCTTCTACCTGTTGTTACCACTAGCAGACCACTATCTCTACACAGTCTACTCAAATTTGGGTTCTATCACTCTATTAAACTTTTTATCAGATCAGAACCCTCATCAGACAATCATTTCTTAGAAAACGCTCCGGTAAATTACAGATACAGAGCTAAAGATAACTGAGTGGAGAGGAGCACTTGCTGGGTAAGCAAGAGGGCCAGAGTTAAGGTCTCAGGACCCACTTAAAGCTGATTATGGTCCTGCAGTCAATGACCTGTCTGCCTTTTATCAAAATTGATTAGTGTGCATTTTCCAGATTTTATACTTGTAAACACCAAGCTTTTGTTTTTCCACAGCCAAATGACTTAGTCACAAAAACCCATCCATATTGTTGCATGGTTTCATAGCACACTCCTTTTAATTGTAGAAGAGTATTCCACTGCACAGATTGTTCTCTTACCCGCTAGTGCTTGGCTGACAGCTAGGTGTGTGTGTGTGTGTGTGTGTGTGTGTGTGTGTGTGTGTGTGGTGTGTAAAATATGCTTTAAACATTCCCACCCAAACCTATGTGCAGGCATCTATTTTCATTCCTCTTGGAGAAATGTCTAACAACTCAATGGCTGGTTCATCTTCTCAGTTAACTCAAACATAATCAAAAACTGCCTAATGATTTCCTCATCGCTGTAGCATTTACACTCCTATCAGCAATTTATGAGAATTTCAGTTGCTCTATATTTCACTAGCGTTTGGCATCATCAGCCTTTATAATTTTAGCAGGCTAATGTGTATGCAGTGACATCCTATTATGGTTTTAATTTGCTTTCCCCTGATGACTGATGCTGCAGAGAAGCCTTTTACATGCTGATTTGCCATCTCTGCAACTTCTTTGGCAATGTGTCTACTGAAGATGTCGCCTATTCTATATCGAGCTGTTTGTGTTCTTATTTTCTTATTTTATATTTGTAAGAATTTTGTTTGGCTAAAGTGTATCATCAGATGTGCTTTGCCAGTGCTTTCTCCCATTTTGTGACTTGCCTTTTAATTATCTCAATGGTTTCTTTCAAAGAGAAATTTTGTGTTTAATTCTAATGAAGTTGAATTTACCCACTTTTTTTTTACCATGTTGTTCTGTCTAATCTATAAATATTTCCCATGTTTATTGCTATAAGCTTTCTTTTTAGTTCTAGCTTTATATTTATTCTTGGGTTTTGAATTCATCTCTGTATGAATTGTTTTGATATAATTCATTAAAAATAACAAAGTCATTTATTTCCTGGGAAATTTTATGAAAATCAGTTGTGTATATATGGCTTAATCTTTTCTTTCTTTCCTTCCATCCTTCCTTCCTTCCTTCCTTCCTTCCTTCCTTCCTTCCTTCCTTCCTTC
>CABHPH010120552.1:25459-55921 GCA_902168325.1 Peromyscus nudipes
TTCCTTCCTTCCTTCCTTCCTTCCTTCCTTCCTTCCTTCCTTCCTTCATTTCTTTTTTTCTTCTGATAGAGTCTCATGTAGCCCAGCTGGAGTCAAGCTTGTTATGCAGCAAAGGATAACACTGAACTTTTCATTATTGTCCCTCCGCCTCCTGAGGGCTGAGATGAACAAGTTTGCACTGTGATACCCAGTTTATGGGGCTGGGTCAAATCCAGGGCTTCATGAAAGCTATGTGAGCCCTCTACCAACTGAACTACTTCCTAAGCCTCTTGTAAACTATTTCGGAACTTCTACTCATTCTCCTTTTAGGGTCTAAGAATCCACGAATAATCCACCACAAAAGACCATATTTGAGCAAGCCAAAATTTTATTTAGAAAAAAACTGTTATCAGGGAGGTGGCAGGTTCAGCCTCCAAACCATGTCCCCGAGACAGGGGCAACAGCCAGGTTTAAAAGGGAAAACCACAAAGAGACAGCTCCAGAGTGCCATCCAATTATAATGTAGTAAAGGAAGAAGCAATTGGGGGCTTTCCAAGGTGACATACACACTTTCAGCCTGTCAAGCTGTTCTGTGGCTTGGTGGTTCAGACTCAGCTCTGGACCAACCAATCAGAAGGGGGTGGAACGTTTGTGGTTTACACCTTTGTGAGGAGTCTGGGGGACTCCAGCCTATCCTCAGGAAATTGTTGGTAGCAGCTCAGGGTAGAAAGGCAGACTGGGGAAAAAATGGAGTTTCTGTTGCTAACTGGGATCTAACACTCACAGGGAGAATGTGTGTGTGTGTGTGTGTGTGTGTGTGTGTGTGTGTGTGTGTGGTGTGTGGAGTGTCTGTGTCAGTGTGTATAGTTCTTTTGCAAAGCTATATTTTAAAAATATCTGACAGACAAAATTAAAGAAGAAAGATGTATTTTAATTTACCACTTGGACGATTTCAGTCCATATTTTGGCTCTGTGTTCTGAGCCTATGGTGAGGTAGATAGATTATCATGGCAAGTAGAAGCTTATGTGGCCAGTGATCAGAATGAGGCAGTGATCAGAATGAGGCAAGGATAAGGTAAGGAAGATCCAGTCAAAGACATGAAACAAGGAATCTACGTCCCTCCACCAGATTCAATATTCCACATTTTCTATCCCCCAGGAGTCTGTTCAAGTTTTCATTCTGTGAATGAATTAAATTTTTCAGTAGATCAGAATTCCCATGATCATCTCTGGAAAACTTGACGTGTAAATCATAGACACAGGGCTTTAGAGATGATTGAGCAGGTAAGAGTCTTTGTTGTAAATGCCTAAGAACTAGAGATAAGATCCTTGTACCACTTAAAAGCTAGGCGTGTTCAAACATACACCTGTAAGCCCAGCACTAATGGTAGTGAGTCACAAGACAGGAGAATCACTAGGGTTTGTTAGCTCCCAGCCTACCCTGACATCATCAAGGTTCAGCATGAAACATTCTCTCCAAAACAAACAAGAAGCAAAAAGGACAGTGATAGAATAGAAGAGGGAATTGGCATACACACATGGACACATGTGCATATACCACACAGACACACAGTTTCATACACAAGCATACACACACAGAGAAACACAAATGATCTAAGTACCTATTTCTCCGGTAAATTAAGTCAATAATCAATTCAGCCATTAGTCATCACACCACGTATGTCTGCATACATATGTATACAAAATATAAAATGCATTTATATTTTGCCAATACTTTCTTGATTACTCGATAAAAGTTTTGAAATCAGATATTCCCTGTCTTCAGATTTTTACCCAGTTCAAAACTTAGATTGACTCCTATAAGGCCTTCAGCTGTCAACACACATTGTAGCATCAAATTGTCCATGTCTTCAGGAAGAAAAATAAAAGAGGCGAGGTAAAAAAGCAAAGGTGGCACTCAAGGCGGAGGTAACAAGTCACATTTGTTTAATTGTATGGACTCTGCAGGTTACTGTGGGAAGAGGGATAGCTTAATTCTACTGGGCCATTTCAACATGCAAACATTGGGAATAACCCCATTTATTGGTGTTTACTTCAATTTAGCAGCACTATAATTTTTACTGTCTAAGTCTACATCACTTGATAAAGCTATCCATAAATCGTCTATAATTTGTTGATGATCTTGTATCACTTTCATTTTCAGTTCTTATCATTAATCTCTAAAATGACAATTGGTTTCCCCCTGTGTTGATTTCATAGCCTAGCTTTCCTGACAAATTCACATTAGTTCTAGTATGATTTTTTTTTTTTTGTAATTTCTTAGGGTCCTTTATGCTAATGATTTTATCATCCTCCAGTAATACAGTTGAATTTCATTCTACTGTGTATGGTTTTTGTTTTGTTCTTTGACTTTTTGTATTAATCTTCACTGTATAGTTTTAAATATAAATGGTAACATTTTGCTGGATTTTCATAATACCCGTTTGTAAGGTTAATGAAATGCCTTTTCTACTTCTAGTTTCTAAAGAGATTTTATTTTTTTTATTTTATTTTTTAATATTTTTATGTTATAATTAATTTAATTTTACATATCAGCCACAGATTCTCCTCTCCTCCCTCCTTCACCCCCCAGCCTTTCCCCCCAAACCACCCCCCATTCCTACCTCCTCCAAGGCAAAGACTCCCCTGGGGATTCAGCTCAGCCTGGTAGATTCAGTTGAGACAGGTCCAGTGCCCTCCTCCCTACACCAAGGCTGAGCAAAGTGTCTCAGCATAGGCCCTAGGTTCCAAAAAGGCAGCTCATGCACAAGGACAGGTCCTGGTTCCACTGCCTGGGGGCCGCCTAAACAGTTCAAGCTAATCAACTGTCTCACTTATCTGGAGAACCTGGTCTATTTCCATGGGGACTCCTCAGCTATTGGTTCACAGTTCATGTGTTTCCACTAGTTTGGCTATTTGTCCCTGTGCTTTTTCCAATCATGGTCTCCATATCTCTTGCTCATATAATCCCTCCTCTCTCTCGCCAATTGAATTCCTGGAGCTCCACTTGGGGCTTGGCCTTGGATCTCTGCATCTGCTTCCACCAGTCATTGGATGAGAGTTCTATCATGACAGTTAGGGTGTTTGGCCATCTGATTACCAGAGTAGGTCAGCTCAGGTACTCTCTTGACCATTGCCAGTAGTCTATAGTGGAGCTATCTTTGTAGATTTCTGGGGACCTCTCTAGCACTCTGCTTCTCCCTATTCCCATGGGGTCTTCATTTATCATGGTATCACTTTCCTTGTTCTCCCACTCTGTTCCTGATCCAGCTGGGACCTCCCGCTCCCCTAAGCTCTCTTTCCTCTGACCCTTGCCCTCCATTAACCCCCCACCTCCAGTTTGATAATGTAGTTCTCATCCATTTCTCTGTCATTGGGCGATCCCTGTGTCTTTCTTATGGTCCTCTTTACTAGGTAGCCTCCCTGGAGCTGTGAGTTGCAGTCTTTACATCTAGTATTCACTTATGAGTGAGTACATACCATGTTTGTCTTTCTGAGTCTGGGTTACCTCACTCAGGATGATATTTTCTAACCATGTGACTTATAAAGGCAAACCCATCAGAATAACACCTGAATTTCTGAATGGAGACTTTGAAAGCCAGAAAGACCTGAACAGATGTAATGCAGACACTAAGAGACCATGGATGCCAGCCTAGACTAATATACCCAGCAAAACTTTCAATCATCATAGACTGAGTGAATAAGACATTCCAAGACAAAACCGTATTTAAACAATACCTATCCACAAATCCAGCCCTATAAGCACTAGAAGGAAAATCCCAACCTAAGGAAGTCAGATACCCATGAAAACACAGGCAATAGATAACCCCACAGCAGTAAACCCCCCAAAAAAAGAAGTACACACACACTACCACCAAAAGATAACATGAACTAACAATCACTGGTCATTAATATCCCTTAGTATCAATGGACTTAATTTACCTATAAAAAGACACAGGCTATCAGAATGGATACAAAAACAGGATCCATCTTTCTTCTGCATACAAGAAACACACCTCAATTTCAAAGATAGACACTACCTCAGAATAAAAGGCTGGGAAAAGTCTTTCTAATCAAATGGTCTTAAGAAGCAAGCTGGTGTAGCCATCCTAATATCCAGCAAAATAGACTTCAATTTAAAATCAATCAAAAGAGATCAAGAAGGACATTACATACTCATCACAGGAAAGATCCACCAAGATGAAGTTTCAATTCTGAACATTTATGCCCCAAACACAAGGGCACCAATATATGTAAAAGAAATATTACTAAAGCTTAAATCACACATAAAACCCCACACATTAATAGTGGAAGACTTCAACACCCCACTCTCATCACTGGACAGATTTGCCAAATCAAAACTTAACAGAGAAATGAGGGACTTAACTGATGTTATGACTCAAATGGACTAAAGAGATTTTCAAATTGTTATTATTAATAGCAGGTATCCACATTTATCAAATTCTTCTGATGCATCAATTGATATGATTATGTGTCATTTCCATTCTGTGAATATTGATACATTTTCATCCATGATAACAAGTTCTGATCATTTCTTGATACATCAATAGATAATTTTCCTTTACTATAGGTAAGCATAATCCCATAAGCAAAATATCTCAAATAGTAATGCATTAATTCTTTAAATTATATTGCTAGTGCCAGACCACATATATTCTGCTGAAAATTATTATCATGTTTCACTATTTATACACTTCATTACAAAATTCTTATGGAGATTTCATTCTACATGTATGAGTTTTCTGACTTTATATTCCCAAGAGTGCAATTGCTGATAGAGAGAAGTTAATGTGAGAATCCACAAGAACAAAGATGTCTTATTAGCTATACATGATAGTGCTGACTTTGTTTCCAAAGTGGTTGACCTATATATATATTCAACCAGTAAAGATGACTACTGGTTATTTTAAAATACTCAGTGCTCAGAACTCTGGATTTACCTGTTTTATGTAGCTGTAGAATGATCCCTGCAAACTACAGTCCTTTTGTGGTAAATGAACATTATATAATTTATCATTTTCTTCCTAGTTTTGATTTTTATTTTTGTTCTTTAAAACCACTACTCATCTCTATGATATTGCCCTATGAAAAGGCACTTGATTTGTCTTCCTTAATATCATGGCACTAAGATTTACCATTTTTTTTCCATTTATCTTCATTGTTAGATTTATCCATTTGTTCAGTTTCTGGTGTTTTGACATTTGTAAATAGGACATTAAAAGCAGACTTTGTTACTTTGTACTGTGAAAAATATAAGAATGGACTGAGTTTTTTAAACTTAATTTCTTTACTGATTCTTTGGGAATTTCATATCATGCAACACAATTCTGCTCATTTCCCAGTTCCCCCATCTCCACTCTTCACACCTGCAGTGCCCTCCCCCCAAAAGAAAATAAAAAATAAAACCAAACCAAACCAAACAAAACAAAAAAATAAAAACAACAAACAAATAAAAAACTCTTGACTCCTCTGATTTTCTGTCTCTCCGTACCTCTTCATTCATCTTGGTGGCCCTGGGATCTGTATGTGTCACACATTATATCCTTTCATCCAATCAGCTTTGCTTGCAACTGTTTATTGCAGATCTGTATGGTCCTGGCTGCAACATGGTCCTCAGACACAAACATGGTCTCAGGTGGCTGACCAGACCCCAGGCAACCACATGGCACTCACTTGTAATAAGAACCACAGACGTCAACTCAGACCCTGGCTGCTATAGGCCCGTGGCCCTCAGCAACAGCTCTGGCCTGGACAACACCATGGCCCCGGGTGACAGTACAGACCATTCAGATTGGTATGGCCCTTGTAACGGCATAGGCCTCGGACACCTACATGGCCACATGGGGCAGCCCAGACACTGGGCATGCCTGTGGCCTTTGGTGGCAACATAGCCCATGGATGTCAACCCAGACTCTGGCTTCAGTAGGACCACAGACCTAGACATGGCACTTGGCAGCAGCCAGGGTCTTGATATCATCATGGCCCCAGGTGGCATGCAGGGCACCTACTCCTCACCACCTTTACCTCTTCCTTTCTGCCACTTTCCACAGCACATGAACCATCCCACTTCTCTTTCTCTCCCATTTCTTTATCACACATTTGCTCCTTTCCTAGTGAGATCTGAGATTGCTTTACCCAGCAGGGCTGCATTAGAAGATTGCTTGATCATGTGCATGGTTTCCAGGTGATTGGAAGGGTCTGCACTTGGCTGTGCTAGGGGGAGGTCTTTTGCTCCACTCCTTGGCATTCCTATAAATAGCTGTTTAGAAGAGACACAAGGGGCTGGTGGATAGGGATCCAGGCCCTCCTGAGGCTATCCTGTGTTTCTGTCTCTCTTTCTTCTATCTTTCTATCTAAACCTCGTATTCTTCACTCCTTAAGAGTACCTTGGGGTAAAATATGGGAACCAGTCTCCCAAGTGGCCTCCCACAATTGTCATAAAGTCACCCACCCACCTGGCATCACAAGGTGTCAGGCAGTCCCATGGATGTCTTTCTTCTAGCCAAGGCCTTGAGGACTCAGGCTAGCCTGAGGAGAATGGTATCGGTTGGGCTGTGGATGTCTTCCTGCCAATCAAGGCCTTGAGGACCCAGGTTATGGCTACCACCCACCTGAGCCTACATTTTTGTTAAAACAATGTACTATATTTTAGATTTTGGATTTATGACCAGAATCCTCATAAGATTTTTTTCAATGATTAATTTTAATAACTTTTCTCTGGAATCCCATGCTTCTTTTACACATCTAATTAATATTATCCTCACATTGACAATCTTGAGAGGTTCCTCTTGTGATAGGTGTTTGTTTGCTTTTTTTTCTCCCTCTCCCTCTCCCTCTTTTTCTTTTCTTTATTGAAAAGAATTATGGAAAATACTTTCTTGTTTTTTTTTGTGTGTGTGCGTATGTGTGCATGCACACACATGTTAAAGCAACACTTCTAAGCTTTGACTGCACAGTCTGATTGGTTTGGTGAAAAAATGTTTTTAAAGCTACAGAAGCTTTCTATCAACAAATACATAATAAGGATTTTATTATTAAGATAATTATGTGTTATAAAGTCTCTCTTTTACCAAATTCATTTTACTTTTCTCTTTTAATCTGTGTGCTTGGAAAGCTATTAAAATATTTTCTAAGTAAAACTGTGGTTTGGGCTCATACACACACACACACACACACACACACACACACACACACACATATATATATATACATGCATGTATATGCACATACATAAATGCAGAATATGGAATATACCAGTGTGTATTTGGAATGAAAGTATGTGAAGATGAGCTTGGTCAGTACTCCTTTAAAGAGGACACCTAAGAATATGTATGTGATAAAAGTGACTTTTCAACAAATGCTGAAGCAAAATGGAAAAAAAAACAAACAAAAAAACCTATCTGTCCCTATTCAGGAAATTCTTCCTGGGGAATGGAAATGGTATGCACAAAGGCCCTGCCACAGAAACCTGGAGAACCAGTTGATCCAGATTACTGGTAAGCAACTGACAGCAGTTTGACTGGTAAGGAGTATGTCAAGTTAAAGAGGCAGTCACGTTTCAGATTCTACAGGTTCTAGGAAATGAGAGGCTCTGTCACACAACTGCAACTTTGTCTCTTTTTTCTAAAGTTGATAAAGCCCTGTGATGAGGGTAGAACTCAGGGGTAAGCCATTTGCCTGGATGTGTCAGTGCCAACATCCCCCATCTTATCGGAGCTACTTATATATGCTTGGTCATTTTCATCCTTTCCTCCGGAGTGAAGTCTTCCAAGTCCGTTAGGTGTCTGTGCTGGTTAGTTTTGTCAACTGGACACAAACAAGAGTCACTTGAGGGTAGAGAACCTCAACTGAGGAATTGCCTCCATCAGATTGGTGAAGTGACTAATGATGGGTGTGTTAGAGCCCAGTTCACTGTCTGTCAATAGTGCCATCTTTGGGTAGATATACAAGAACAAAATCAAGATGAGCAAGCCATGGAAAGTGATCCAGTAAGAGGTATCCTCCATGATTCCAGCCTCTGCTCCTGCTTTAGCTCCTGCACTGACTTACCACAATGACAGACTGTGATTGGAATGCGTAAGCCAAAGAAATCCTTTCCTCAACAAGTTGTTTTTGGCCATGGTATTTATCATAATAGAAAGCAAAGCAGGGCAGGTATTTTTTCATTCATTTTAGATTTATATTTATTTCTCAAAAAACATTTTTAAGTATTAAGGAAACTAGGGTATTTGTATATGTGGATAGTGTTGTTATACTTTCATGTTATAATTATAGATATTCATAACACATACTGTCATAGAACATTATGTACTTAAGTTATTGTGTGTATACTATTGCCTGATGCAAAGTTTGAAGTACAAAAATGCTGAGATTTTTTTTGAAGTCATAAAGAACCATGCCTCTAACTCTTAGTATATAATTATGATTTGTATATACTTATGTATTTGGGAAGATCTGGCTAGTGCCTGAGAATTCAAATCTTAATTATTTAAAAGTGACAGGTTAGAATGTGAGACAGTCAGAGCCAGGCATTCGAATTTCATGCTAGCTTATCTATGAGTTTTTATGCAATAATGGTAAACAGTGATAGACAACTAAGTCAGAACTGTACTTAGAGAATTGTAGTGTTCTAATACATGTGTTCTGGTCTGCAAATGTTTACATTAATATAGAATTACAAAATCCTATGTTTAAAGACAAGACAAAATAATTCAAGATGATTCGATCTAAGTAATAAGAAAATTTCAGAGGAAGGAAAAAATTAATGTTGATCCAGAGACTGGGGAGGTTTGAATCTCAAGACTAGTGCTTGAACACAAATATTCTGTGTTCCCTATATGATCACAAGTATAGTAATGAATACATATTAGCATCTGCATCTATCCCTTATCCTCAGTTCCTGTTCCAGCATGGTTTCTTCATATACCATAGCTGAGGGAAGCTCCTTTCCTAACATATCAAGGTCATGCAGCATCTCTACCTCAGCTTTTTTTTTTTTTTTGTTCCAGTGACTTAGGATAAAGTAATGACTGAAAAAATTCCTACCAGCTGGAAATAAGTGTAAGACTATCAACTTTGGGTGTGTTTGTTTCTTCCCTACCAAGTTCATACTAAATATTCAGCAAATGCTTGATTTATACAGAACAAAATCCCACTTTACTTGAAGTCTTTAATATTCTACTCCTCATCCTCCATTAAGCAAGAGCTTGGCCTATTTACTGAGCCAGAAAAGGATATATTGTTAGATTTATTTCCCACTGACCAGCCATATGCTGGGACTAGTGTCTCTTCTAAATCACTAGCCTAAGAAGGAAGGTCTCAGCATTGTTCTTTAGTATGTATTGCTTTCTCACTTGGGGTGTGCTGCCCTGAATGGCCAGGCACCAACGATATAGTAATGTCAATGACTGGATCTGAATACTCCAGACTTGAATATATTTTCCAGAAAAAATATCTACAGAGGAAGTTGGTAAAAAAGTATTTGGAAAGAAATGCAAGTAAACACAAGAAAAAATTCTCTGACCCTGGGGAAACTAGTTTATGTTACTTGTATCTCTGAGCATATTACATATCCTTTACTACAATTAAGTTTTCTTTATTTAATTTAAAATTTTCCCTACAATAACTAAATTTTATGTGTCTTTTTTTTCCTCATGAAAGTACCTGAACTCACCTGTGTGGAGGCTCTTGGTCATTTAGGATGATCTGCAGTAGTCTGTCTTGATAACAGGTTTATATCTCCCAACCCTCAGGTTCTGATTTTATGAAGCTACTGCTTATCATTTTGAAATTATTTTTAGTACCAATAGAGGAAAATCACCTTTGAGATACAGTTCTCATCACCTGAAATGATAAGCTTTTTGATTTTGTGACAGAGCAAGACAGTGCAGAGGTTCCTCCATTTTGTATTCTTGCTGAGGCCATTTAACTAGAATTTGATCTCCTTGATGGAGAATCCCATGGAAAATTACCCAACTCTATTCTAGGAACCCAAGGTCAAGATGCCCCAGCTAACTTTTCTTAGCTTCTGTTAAACTGTCTGCTTATACAAACCTTCTCCTCCAGCTAGCTGCTTATCTTAGCTTCTGTTAAACTGACTGCTTATGCAAACATGCAGCTGCAAAGTGAAATACCAGGATGCAATTTTTGGCTTTGAAAAAGCCCTCCACTCATCTTGTCACCATATCTTGGCTTATCCCTCTGGCAGAAGCCTCCTGACCCCCCAGAGGCCAGTCCAGCATCCTGAAACCCAGAGACCATACCAGCATCCTGAACCCTGGAGACCAGGCTGGCTCCCTGAAACCAGGCAGAAGCATCCTTACCCTACCAGAGGCAGGCCAGCATCCTGGACCCCAGAGAGCCCCTGGCCAGATTAGAGGCTATGCACATCACCAGAACTCCAGCTCCCAATTTGAGAGGCAAAGTCCTGCTAGACCAGAGGCCATGGAGGTCATCAGAAATTCAGCTCTGTGATCAGGCAGAGACCCTCTACTCAGGCACTAGCCACTCCAGCCAGAAGACCAGAGAGGAAAGAGAAACCAAGGAAGAAAACACTCATCTAACAAAAAACCAGAAATCGACACCTCAACCTATAATCACTCCAAATCCAAATGACTAAACACCCGCATAAGAACACAATCATGTGCTATAAGACAACCACTCTATATGCTGTGAATATGTTTTATTACCATTGGTTAATAAAGAAGCTGCTTTGGCCTATAGCAAGGCAGGATAAAGCCAGGCAGAAAATCCAAGCAGAGATACAAGGAGAAGGGTGGAGGCAGAAGATGCCAGCAAGCTGCCAGAGCAACAAGATCTAGTAGAGAACAGGTAATGAACATGAAGCCATGTGGCAAAATATAGATGAATAGAAATGGGTTAATTTAAGTTATAAGAGGTAGTCAGTAATAAGCCTGAGTAATAGGACAAATGGTTTGTAATTAATAATAAGCGTCTGAGTGGTTATTTTATAAGTTATTGCAGGACTCTATGGGACAGAAAAGCCTCTGTTTACAATCATGTCACCCCCAGAGGCGATCCTCCACGCTACAGCAAACCCTGAATATTCCAGCAAAACTGAAGCACAAGAAAATGACCTTAAGACCAACTTTATGAAGATGATAGAGGTCCTTAAAGAGAAAATGAATAAATTCCTTAAAGAAATCAAGGAAAAGATAAATAAAAAACGGAGGAAATCAATAAATCCCTCACAGAATGTCAAGAAAGTCAAAAACCCAGAAAAACCCAATCAATCAACCAAAGAAAAAACGAATAAAAACAAAAACAACCCCCCAAACCAAAAACGAACAGTTGAATGAAATGAATAAAAGTGTTCAAGACCTGAAAATGGAATAGAAACAATAAAGAAAACACAAACTAAGTGAATTCTGGAAATGGAAAATCATGGTAAGAAAATTGGAATTACAGATGCAAACCTCAACAACAGAATACAAGAGATGGAAAAGAGAATCTCAGGCATCGAAGACAAGATAGAGGAAATAGATACATCAGTCAAAGAAAATATTTGACCTAAAAATTCCTTACACAAACATCCAGAAAATCTTGGACACTATGAAAAGACCAAACCTAAGAATAATAGGAATAGAAGAAGGAGAAGAGATTCCTAGTTCAAAGGTCTAGAAAATATTTTTAACACAACCTTAGAAAAAAATTTCCTAATCTAAAGAAGGACATGCCTATAAATGTACAAGAAGCTTATGGAACACCAAATAAACTGGACCAGAAAAGAAAAATCCCTCACCATATAATAGTCAAAACACTAAACATACAGAACAAAGAAAAAATATGAAAACCTGCAAGGGAAAAGGCCAAGTACCACATAAAGGTGGACCTATTAGAATTACAACTGACTTCTCAAAGCCAGAAGGGACTGGACAGATGTGTTTCGAACTCTAAGAGACCAGAGATGCCAACCTAGACTACTGTATCCAGAAATAATTTCAATCTCCTTGGATGTAGAATACAAGATATTCCATGATAAATTCAAATTTAAACAATATCCACAAATCCAGCCATAAAGAAGGTAATAGAAGGAAAATTCCAACCCAATGAGGTTAACTAAACCCAAGAAAACACAGACAATAAGCATTCTCACACCAGCATAACCCAGAGGGAAAACACACAAACACTACTAACATCAAAACTATAACAAAATAATAGGAATTAACAATTGTTGGTCATTGATATCTCTCAATATAAATGGACTCAGTTCCCCAGTGAAGACACAGATTAACAGAATGGATGCCAAAAAAAAAATCCTGCTGCATACAAAAAACACACCCCAACACCAAATTTAGACATTACCTCAGAGTAAAAGGTTGGAAAAAGATTTTTCAAGGAAATGGCCCCAAGAAGCAAGCTGATGTAGCTATTTTAATATCTAACAAAATAGACTTCAAATCGAAATTAATCAAAAGAAATGAAGAAGGAAACTCCACACTAATCAAAGGAAAAACCCACCAAGATGATGTTTCACTTCTTAACATCTATGCTCAAATGCAAGGCTACCCACATTTGTAAAGGAAACATTACTAAACCTTAAATCACACATTGACCCTCATACATTGATAGTGGGGAACTTCAATGCCCCATTTTCACCAATGGACAGATTACCCAGACATAAACCAAACAGAGAAATAATCCAGTTTACAGACATTGTGAATCAAATGCACAGAACATATCTACAGAACATTTTACCCAAACACAAACGAATATACCTTCTGCTCAGCACCTCACGGAACATTCTCAAAAACTGACCACATACTCTGTCACACTGTCCCAAAGCAAGTCTCAACAGATAGATACAAGAAAGTTGAAATAACCCCATGTATCTTATCAGACCACCACAGATTAAAGTTGGATTTCAGCAAGAATAGAAACAATAAAAACCCTATAAACACATGGAAACTGAACAGCTCTCTACTAAATAACTACTGGGTCAAGGCAGATATAAAGAAGGAAATTAAAGACTTCCTAGAATTCAATGAAAACAAATGCACAACATACCCAAACTTATGGAACACAATCAAAATCATGCGAAGAGGAAAGTTCGTAGCACTGTGAGCTTTCATAAAGAATTGAGAGAGATCACATACTAGCAATGTAACAGCAGACCCCTAGAACAAGAAGAAACAGACACACCCAATAGGTGTAGACACCAGGAAATAATCAAACTGAGGGCTAAAATCAGTAAAATAGAAACATAAAGAGCAAAATGAAGAATCGATGAAACAAAAAGTTTCTTCTTTGAGAAAATCAACAAGTTGATAAACCCTTATCCAAACTAACAAAAACCCAGAGAGAATACCCAAGTTACCAAAATCAGAAATGAAAAAGGGGATATACCAACAGACATTGAGGAAATCCAGAGAATAATTAAGTGATATTTCAAAAACCTGTACTCCACAATTGGAAAATCTAAAAGTAATGGAAAAATTTCTTGATAGATATGATTTACCAAAGGTAAGTCAAGATCAGGTAAACAATTTAAATAGACCTATAACATGAAAGAAAATAAATACAAATCAAAATAACTCCTGCAGAAGAGGATGAGGAAGGACTGTAGGAGCCAGAGATGCCAAGGATAAGACAATCCACAGAATCAACTAATCTGGGCTCACAGGGACTCTAAGAGACTGAACTGACAACCAAGGAGCCTGCATGGGACTGATCTAGGTCTTCTGCATATATGTTACAGTTGTGTAGCTTTGTCTTCTTGTCAGCCTCCTAACAGTGGTATCAGGGACTGTCTTGGACTTTTTTCCCGGCTTTTGGGGCCCTATTCTTCATACTATGTTGCCTTGTCAAACCTTAATATGAGGGGGGTGACTATTCTTACTGCAACTTGATATCCAATGTTTGGTAGATAGATATCCATGGTAGATTGGCGTGTTTCTGCATAGAAATGGAGCAGGAGTAAATGTGGGGGGGGGGGGGAAGAGGAGAGGTGGGGGGAGAAACTAGTAGAAAAGGAAGGAGGGGAAGTTATGGTCTGGATGTAACTAATAATAATAATTTACACACAACAACAACAAAAGATAAAACAAAACAAACTCTAAACACTCACTGGTACACTTGGGTCCCAAATACCTGAATGCAACCCCTGCCAACTTTCAATAAAGAATTTCAATAGTCTCTAAACTGTGTCTGAGTGATCTTCTCTTATGGGCTCCTTGTAACAATTTCTTTCAACTTTATTGTGTTTTACTATATTTTGCATAGTTCCCTTCAGCTTTTTACTTTTTACCAGCCTTCTAAGGACTGTGATAACTGATAACTGCCTCCTAACTTTACTTATTTATTAATTTATTCACTTAACCAATATTTTTTGAAGAGTATATACAGAAAAAAAAACATTTAATATACTATGGGGATAAAACTTGGAAAATGTATGAAGAGTACCCTCTGGGAACCAGCTCCCAAATCAAGGAATGACTTCTCATCAAGTATCCAAAATCCTATGTTCTGAACGTTTCGATATAAACCATATGCTTAAGGATGTGCTCTAGGATATATTGCAACTGCATTATAAATGCTTATATGTATATCCACAGATAAGTGTAGTGTCAACCCTCACCAAAGAACCTTCTTTTTAGAGTGAACAGATAGCTTCTAGAAAGCCCCAACTAGTCAAAATGTAGAGAACAACTAACCATTGGGCATCTAGCTCTTATTGATATACCTAAAATACAGCTCTTACATTTCAGGCTCAAGAGATATCATAGAAGAGAGAGTTGAAATATTATTATTTATATTACATATCATTAATATTATAAGAAATATTATTGTAAGAATCAGATTCTAGGAAGCCTGATGAGAGATCCTGTCTTCTAGGAATGACAGAGAAGCCACACACATGAAATCTCAACAATATTGCTGCCTAAGTAAGACTTAAACAATGACAATACTATTTGACATGCTTTGTGGATGGAGAAAATCTGACCAGGTCCTATTCCTAGGTGACAAGATATAGGCAATTAATGATTGCTGGGAGAGGGAAAGTTAATCTTCCCCAAGGATGAGCCCACTCATTTGTTAACCAATATCATGTGGTCAGTCTTAAACAACACACACTTAAAACCACCATTAAATAAATTCAGTAGGTTATATTTATGAATTTATTAACATAATTGCATATAATAATAATTTTACAAGGTCACAAATGAGAGGAAGTGGGAGGAGTTATATTGAAGGGTTTAGAGGGAAAGGGGGGAAGGGAAATGATGCAATTATGTTTTAATGAAAATTAGAATAAATTATAAGAATGGATGTATACTATCCTGACCTCTAACGTTATCTTAATTTTGTCTAGTTTTGTATTTGCATAAACAGGACACCAGAGCTTAGATCCTTTTGCATAGCTTTCAGTCAGTCCTGCCTTAGGAGATTCGCTAGTAAAACTGCCCTCATTCATTCTACTGACAATAAAATTTCATCATGTGACTATTGCTCAATTCATCTCTGCTTCCTATCATTGCTAGACATTCAGATAATGTGCTGCTTTGGATTGTTATGAATTGAATTGCTTTGAACACACTATTGCATGCTTTTGTATGAGCATATGTATGCATTTCAATTAGGCATATAAGTAGGAGTAGAATTGCTGGTTTGGGTTTACTTTGTTATTAAATATTTGATGTCATCTTAATCAGTTTTGGAATGGTGTCATAGCTTGAATATAAAACATTCCTCACAGGCTCATGGTTTGAATGCCAAGTCTCCATTCTGTGGTACTATCTTGGAAGTTTCCGGAAAGTTTAGATTATGGAGCTTAGCTGGAGGAAGTAGGCCATAGGGAGTAGACCTGGGAAAGTGTCTTGTTCTTGATTGTATCTTGTTTCACTCTATCTTTGTCCATCAGAATTGCTTTGCTATGCCCTCTCTGTCATGAATGGATGAGTCATTCATTTGGTGCACTGTGAACCAAAGTGCACGCCTTCTGCCTTAGGTCTTTTATCAGGTATTGGGATACACCAATGAAAATGTAACTAATACAAATGAACAAAAATGTTAGTACATTGGGTCAGTGTCTAAACTTTCAGTTGAGAATCTAATGTGTAATTATGCCTGATAAGTATTATTTACATTCAGTATTAATGCTATTATTCACACTTTAAATTTTTCACTTGAACAAGAATAAATTGTGAATCCATAACTAACATCAACAAATATGTAAATGTTGAAGACTGGGTTTTTTCCTTTTAATAGAGCAATGCACATTTTGCTTTAAGAAAATTATGAGTTGGATGGTGGTGGTGCAAGCCTTTAATCCCAGCACTTGGGAGGCAGAGGCAGGCAGATCTCTGTGAGTTCGAGGCCAGCCTTGGCTTCAGAGTGAGTTCCAGAAAAGGCTCCAAAGCTACACAGGGAAACCCTGTCTTGAAAAAAAAAGAAAAAGAAAAAAATTATATGCAGAAAATATTCATAATTGAACTTGTTTTTCTAGTATTTTAAAATTAAGAATCTTTCCAAAGCTTCCATTGAAAAGCAAAATTAAAGAAAAGAAAAAGAAAAAAAGAATTCCACAGACAATTATTGTTTCTTGTTGTTTTGATTTGTATTTGTTCAATTATGCATTGCTGAATAAACCTAGTCCCTCTAGCCTTCACCTTCTGAACTTGAATGATTTGTAGGCGATCTAATCATATTTCCTGGTCCCAGGCCACTATGCATGCCTCTGTCTTGTTTCCATACATTGGGTCTCAGAGATAACCAAATGCATGTCGGACATCCCTAATTAGAGTCACCAGGTCCCTATGGCCTCCTTGCAGTGCCTTCTCTCCCTGCATCCTATCCGTTTAGTGGCATGTTTTTCTCCATCCCTTTCCCTGAAGCAACCTCTCCTTCAATTCCTCCTGCCCCTAAGGAGTCTGCTTCAGCATTTGTTTATATATCAAAATAATTGGAAAGTAAATTAATTCTCAGCTTCAATTTTTCAAGCTCCTTTTCAATTCTTGTGGCTTTCCCCCACCCTCCTCAGTCTTGGGACTTTGGTAACCAGCAAGGACTTTGAAAACAGAAAGCACAGAATAGATATTGATTGATTAGTTGATGATTTTAGTCTAGGGTTTTATAATTGACTGACTAGCTTGGTTACTTTACTTCTCCTGGGTTCCCAGTGTCTGATTATTATACTACACAGAGAGAATCATTAAGCTTGTTTGCAAAGCCCACAGTCTCAATACCTCTGCTGCTTTTATATAAGAGACTTAATGGAAAAACCAATATAAACCTCTGAACTGTGTGTTCTTTAGTGACAAGCAAATACAAATATCGTATTTCTTTATGTACTAAACACTTCCCACTGTGCATTTATAGGCATATCTGGTTAATATATATCCATTTTTGCTTCATTTGTTCTTGCATAACTTTTATTTTTTATATGTATTATTAAATGCAAAATTAAACATCATGTTAAACTTATATGTATTTATATGTATATGTAAATACATGGATATAGAGAGAGGGAATCAGGGGACAAAGGGAGATACTGAGAGGGACCGAGTGAGTTCTATAATGTCCTGGGGAAGCATACAGTTGAGAAGTAATGCAAGTATCTCCTCAAATAGTCCTTAGTGATCCCCACTTTCTAGACTCATGCTCTCTGTGATGCCCCTCAAGTTGTGTTCTATCTAGCCTGGTGACTTTTCTTACTAGGGAGTAACGTGTTAATGGCTGGCTTCAAGAGTGTCCAATCTCCATGTTTCTCGTTTTCTGTTGGCTTTCCCTTGCTAGATTTCACAATGCATGTGGCCATGCTGGAAGGTCCAAGGACAAATGAACTGAACACAACCTCTTTACAGCAGCCATCTAGGAACTTGGTCTGTCATTGATTCTTACTGTTTTGGCTACGATCTAGTATGGTACTTACACTACCAGTCCAACAGTGCATTGATTCTGTTGGATATTGATTCTTCCCCCATCAGCCTTTAGATGAGGCTGATTATCCTGACCAATATCTTAATTATACCTTCTTAGAGACCCTGAAGTAAAGGATTCAGAGAAGTCATGACCAAAGCCTGGCTTGCAGAAACTGCAAGTTAGCAATTGTGTGGGGTTTTAAGCACTAAGCTTGTTGTAAGTTGTTATATTGCAAAATTCTTTTCTGGAAGATCATATGTGTGAAGTGGCTACTCAGTGCTCAACAATAGGACACCAGAAATACAGAATCTAATTTTTTAACAACTGTTCTGTAATGCAAGGCTTTGGCACAACCCTAATGGCAAAAGCAGAGGTGATTAAAGCTCTTCAGAAAAGCTAGCTCAACTTTCCAAGGTCATAAAGAACAAATGCTACAAATAAGTACTTTATACCATGAAGAATGGAATGAGAATAATGTTTCCATGGATTAAGAATGAGATATACCAAAGAATGAGACAATGAAAGGAGGAAATAGCCATTATATATGTATATTATAGTTTAGGGAAAATATAAATTTTGTTTCAATTCTCTTGTACTAAAAATCTGTTCACAAATGAAGGTACACAAAGAATACAGAAAGAACTGGAAACCTGTTATTTTCTTTCTTAAGAAAATGAAAAGTTATTGTCTGAGAAGTTTTTGCAATGGATAGCATTTTTTTTTCAGGAAAGTAGTGCTTTATATGGCTACCAGATTTCCAAGCTATCTAGGACCATAGCTAACAACAATGCAGCTGAATTACTGCACACTTGTAATGAAAATAATGGGACATCAGACTCTTAAAATGATGCACATTAGATATAATGGCAAAATGAAGCCAATAAGGTGGAAAAACAAATTGCTTAACTAAATTATTTCCTCAAGAAAACCACTTCTAATGGAAAATGTGTGGGGATTCTGGACTTTGGTGAGACCTTTAGAATTGATATCAGTGGTTCTGTATTGTTATTTCTAATACCTTTACAACAGAACCTACTCTTGATACCAATATATTGCAAGCACAACTTTTGCTCATATGAGACATGAATATGGACACAGTGAGGGTTAGCTGTCAGGATTTTTTGTTTTGTTTTGTTTAGAGATAAATTCATAAGAAGTTGGAAGGAAAATACAAAGAGGAAAAGAATTAAGAAAATTGATAAAAAGGGACACAGTGGCTTGTTGGTTGAAGAAACAGCTGAGTTTGATGTACTGGGACTACATTGCTTGGGCAAATAGGAATGCTCTGCAAACTGCATCTTTGTATACCAGGTCTCTTTCAGGATCTCAGATTCATCATCTTAAAACTGAGATTATGGTGAGTGTTTCTAATTGTACATCCTAATGTATATGCTAATACTGTAGCTGACTGCCATGTTCTGACTGATGAATCCGTGTAACATTTTTAAGAAGAAAAAGGGAAGTCATAAGAAGGAAATTTGTATTATCCCCTTTTCATGAAAAATTTTATCTGTTGAAGAAAGGGAGGGGTCTGATGGTAATTTTAGATGTCTGCCAGGTTAAGGGATAGATGGGTGATGGCAGAGTATTATTTCTGAATTCACTTGTGAAAGTGTCCCTGGAGGAGCAATGTCCGTGCATCACAGTGGGAAATTCTGCTTTGCGAAGGCACAGCCAGTCCAACAGGGTCCTGTAGAACAACATGGCAGAGGAAACATGACTAATTTCTCTGGTACTTGAGCCCCATTTATTGCTCTTAGACATCAGAACTCAGTATTTATTGGTCCTCCTATTCTACCTATAACTCCTGTTCCAAGGATTTAAAAACCTTTGTTCTAGATCTGAGGGTTAAATCATTGCTTTTCTGGCTCTCTCTGTTTCAATTAGATGGCCTACTGTGGGACCATCTCTCTCTCTCTCTTACTGTGGAACTCTCTCTTTCTCTCTCATGTGTATGTGTGCACATGTACATGAGCAGTTATGCAGACTATAATAATAAGCAAAAAATAATAAACAAAGTAAATTTTGCTTGTCAACTTGGTTATATCTGGAACCATTTAAAACACAAACAGCTGGGCACTCCTGTGATCTATGTTTTGATTAGATTATTTGAGGTAAAGATCCACTCTAAATTTTGGCCATCCTTTCTGATGCCAGCCCACATAAAAGTACATGGAAGAAGGAAGCTTTGATCTTTTGCCTGCTTGCCTTCACTCTTGCCAGAAAGTTAATATATCCTGTTCCTGAGACCCCTTTTCCCTTACTTGTTTGGGATGACAATGTAGACTGAAGACCAGAATCTCTCAAGGAATCCTCTTGAGCTCCTGCACATATTGGGGCTTCTGAGATATACAGCCTTGTGAAATGAACAACTACTGAATTCTTACCCTTTCTGTAGGCAGACAGCCATTGATGTCTATGGACTAGTCAGATCACAGCATGTAAGTCAATATAATAAATCCCAAATATAATGTATATATTCACTCTATTAGTTATGTTCCTTTAGAGAACCCTGACTAATACATAGATATAGTATAGTTTGCATGTTGAGACTACAGCACAACATTTGATGTCAGTCCTCTCTTTCCTCCTAGTTTGATATGGAGCCTCTTATTCATCTCATATATCAGCTAGATGACTATGGACTTCTGGGAACTTTTCTGTCATTCATATTGCCATAGGAGCCTGGTGTTACAGATGGTGTACTACCACACCTGGCATTAAATGGGTCTAGGAATTCAAATTCAGGTCCTCATGTAGCAAGAGAGTTTGCCCCTGAACCATCTTTCACACTCCAATTCTTTTATCTCCCCATATTTGCATGGATATTTCTTTCAATAAATTACCTATCATATATCTGTCTGTCTGAATGTCTGTCTGTCTATCTATCATCTATTTATCTATTTATTGTTGATCTATCTGTCTATCTATCTATCTATTACCTATCATCTTTCTATGTAATATATATCATGTACTTGTCTATCATATATCTGTTACCTCTCTACATATGTATCTATCCATTCATTGTATAGTTTCTGTCAATGTGTAGAACCTTAATACAACTAGAAAAAAGACAGAATTGGCCAAACAAGCTCCAAACTAGAACATGCAGCATAGGCTGATGAAATATTCACCATCCTTTTCTGCTTTCTGTAAGCACAGATCCATTACCTTGTGTGAACATCTTTGTATGAGAGAGATATTATGAGCAACTTTTCCACCAATGAATTTTGGATAGAAACAACTTGTCACTTTCAGTTAAAGCATTCCTTCTCATGGGGACCTTGAGCCATGCATTAAAGGAGACCTATCATGTGACAGGGGCCTGAGATTCTAAATGGCTGCGTGGAACAGATACCCACCCATATGCATATAGAAATGAAAAGAAGATAAAGCTGAAGTATGCTAACCATTGTGAATATGAATTTTAGCAGAAGCTTTTGTTATTTGCAAATAGAACATAAATAGATAAAGGCAGGGATGTAATGTAAATGAAGGATGAATTTATGGTCACAAAATAAAGAAGGAAAGAGGCTGGAAAAATGGATCAGTTGTTAAGAGTGTTCACTGCTTTTGTAGAGGACCTGAGTTTCATTCTCAGTACCCATGTTAGGTGGCTCACAACCACCTGCAACTCTGGTGCCCTTTTCTGGCCTCCACAGGCACATGGATGTGTGATATATATCACGTGTGTGTGTGTGTGTGTGTATATGCACACACACATGCAAAAAACCCCAACAATTTAAAAAATAAAACAAAACCTAAAACTAAATAAATAAAAGTCCTGATTCAGAGGACAGATGAAGCACACAGCAATAATTTGTGTACAAGAGTATTCCTTCTGGATTCCAGTCGAAGCCTGGTGTCTCTGTCTATTGAAAAGCACTGCACTGACAGCATGATTTCATAGTATAGTCATTACATACAAGCAAACTGCACTATCATAGATTCCCAAAGCTGGTGGGATAGCTCTCCATTGGAGAAGAGTTTATTTAGTCATCAGCAAAACTCAAGAGTGTATTTTCTGAAATATTTGCTTGGGAGCTCAAAATTTGAACTTGTAGCCTCGGCTCAACCATGTGTTCAAGGTAATAAAAGCTGCTTCTGTTGAAGATATAATATTAGAATACCCATTGTGTATATTTTTCCAATTAATTGGACTTTAATTACTTTGCAGAGAATTTATAAAAGAGTCATCAAAGTTTCCAAGATGAGAACAAGCTGGTGCATATTCCATTTACTTTCTATAGAGATATCTCCCCATGAAACTTAAAAAAAAAAACAATAGCCAATTTAATTTTCTGCTGTTGAGGTTTATAAAAGACCCAATAGAGGCTCCTATCTCTAATTTTTAATAGAGACAGCTCTATTTGGAAATATAAATGCTGAGAAAGGGAACATACTCAAAATGCTATGTTAATCAAGGTGACCCTTCATATTATCTATTCCAATATTCACTCTGTTTTCTCTTTCTCCGAATTCTTACATATATTTACACAAACAATACACACAGAGAGACACACATACATCCTTGTAAGACTGAACCACTATTTGCCCAAGCAAAGTTAAAAGATGCAAGCAAATTCAAGTATGATGATATGATGGTATAGCCTTATAGTATCAGAACCTAGGAGGTCAAGCTAAGATGTTTTACATTTAAGGCTACCCTGGGATGTGTACTGAGGATTTCTGTGTGTAAAAAATTAAGAAGATACAGTAGCATAGAGCTAACACTTTTACTATTCTCATTTGTCACATACCTATGTTTCTGATGTTACAAGGGGAAGCAACTTAAAATGTACATATGAAAATGATTAAGAAGATGTATGTAATCTTAAATACTAAAAATATGATGCAGGACACTTAAGAGTTGAAATATAACAATAAGATAAAATACTTTCCCTTGAAGTAAATTATTTACAGTCAACTGGTAAGTGAACCTCAATTCCCACTGCTGTAAATGTTGATGATGGATGTCTGAGAATTGAAGGAGAGAAAGCTGAAAGTGATCTAAGGTTGAACCCTATCATTTCCTCCATTAAAACACTGATGCTAAAATAGGGTGGACTCATTTTTATAGACTACCCTAATTACGTTCGGTTTGGTCAATAGAAAACATTAGCATTTTGAGCAATAGAGCTAACCAAATTGGAAGCTAAATAAAAAGTGAAATGTGAAATTAAAATCCACCAGAACCCATCAGTTCACTATGACTGAAATGCACACTTATCTAAAGGTAGCCGGTTGCCCTTGGGGTGTCTCAAATCTCTTTTCAGCACTGCACTTTGATGCTGTGAGATTCTAAGCTAGGAGATAATTAGCTGACTATTTTGCCTTTGATATCGAATTTCTGATTTTTAACCTTGTACTGTATACTGTGGCTATAATTCATATTTTCTAACCAAAGCCACTTGGATTTACTTCATAATACTGTCGGGTACATTTCTGTAGCCTGAATTAGTTTAATGTTTCTGACAATGAATTTCCAAGTAATTGAAATGGCTTCACTCCATGATATGTCTCTCAGGGCACTCTTGGAAATTAAATGTTACTCTTCAACAGTTATTTGCTTACTTCATCCTCATTTTATTAAATAATCATAAAAACCTTTCAAACTTAAATATGCATGCTCTGTTATCACAAAGGTCTGGCAAGATGGAGAGGCTGGATGAAGCTCAGCCAAGTCCATGGTCTTTTTGCTTCTCGGAGGACTTTCCATTTTCATTCCAGCATATCTCAAGTCATGAACATCTTGGAGACTGCTACCTCACACACACTAGGGTTTTACTTTATTTGCACTAGAACAGAAGAAATTGCATCTGATTAGAGCTTGCTCAAACCCTTTTACAATGTTGGAAACACTTCACCCAATTAATAGAAAAGAGAATAAATTGATCTTTCATTTTGAAGAAAAGTTAGGCACAAAATTTATTCTGATTGAGGAAACAGAGACACAGGTATCCACAGTTACGTACGTGAGGATTAAATGCTTTATTAGGTCCAGTTTATAACAAATGACCTTCTCCTCATTGTAGAAATGCTTCTTGTCATATGTCTGGGTATACATTTGTAGAATTCACAATGGAGAATATAGTCCTTGTTTGAAGTTGATTCTTGAGACATGAAATGACTTATACAGGTTCAACTGTTGAATTCCTAGTTCAACCACTCCACAGCAATGTACAGGGACCCATACTTGGTAAACAGTGGATGTGGACAGTACCACAGGGTACCAAAGCAATCTCTTTGTTTCTACCTTTCACATGATAGCTTTGAAGCTTCAAATTCCCCCCAAACAAAATAAGATCAACTGCACATGATTTTATGAAGACAAAAGTTAGTTTTAGTGTACTCAAAATATAAAAATGATAGTATTCATAATTCTAATAATGACATACAAATCTGTTATTGCTTGTATTAATATTTCTATAGTCAGACTGATTGAAGGTAGAATTGCATTATAGCTAGAAGGGTGTGCTATTTGGACAACCTTTAATTTCTTTCCGTTTAGTTGTTGACTGCACATGATAATTTTTTTTCATCAAAAGCACAAAACACAGGCTGGGTAGTTTCACAAAGAAGGCTGTGTGTATTAGCTCATGGAAAGAGAGAGTTTGCATTCTGCTCCCATTTTTTTCTTCCCTGGGTCTATTGAGGAATCCTAGGCAAGGAAACACATCTTTCCATTCCTTTAGGGAGGGAGGGCAGGGAACAGAGGTTTTATCTGTGACATCAAAGCTCGATCCGTGTAATTATTTTCAAGAGAGAGTGAGGGTGGCTGCTGTATTGTCCCTTAAATACTTGGCATTCCTTGGAAGAAAACATGATGTAATTGGACTTTAATAACTTGGAGGAAAATGTATCCTAGAGCCATAAGCTGTTTCTCTACAACATTAGATCTAGGCAAGTTATTATGATTATCTCTTAAAAAGTGTTCAGATTAAGGGATGTGTGACTATAAAGTCCATTACAGAGGCAAGAGCAAAAGAATGATTCAGAAAAGGTGCAGAGAGAACAGAGAGAAGCCTGACGTTCAACACTTTTACTCCTGAGCACTGTAGGCGGAGGAGCGCTTTTACGACTTGCACTGTTGAGTTCAGGAGGGGAACTGTTGAACATGGAGGCCTGCCCTGAGTACAATTTCCACTCCCCTACTTCCCCTCGATCATGCTTTAGGAGCCTGTTTAACGGAGCTCCGCTCTATCTTGATGCATAGGTGAGAGCAAGGATAAGGGAATGAAACCCGTTGGGTCCAGCAGTTCAGTTCCCATGAAGCTTTGTGATTCCCACCACATGCAGTCATCAAACTTGAAGCACTTCCTGTGATTGCTGTTAGAGACAGAAAACACGTACAACATGATTCTTGACCTCAGTTGAAAACGGCCTGGTAGAACAGACCAGATGTTGCTTACATGTTCACTTATTTATCTCCTAAAACACTAAATAGCTGATTCCCACAATTGATGACTCCTAGCCAATTATATCAATCTCATTTCTCATTCCCCAGTCTATGCCATTGCTATTGATAGTTTTGAAGACTAATAAACTTGGAGTATTAACATATTAGGCTTGATTTTCTAGAGCATTCTGGATAAAATTCTCTTAGTTTTCAGAGATTACCCTATGTATATAACTCAATCAAGTTTTAGGGTAATGTTAAATCTGCTATAACAGAACAGATACGGGAAGGATTTAGCTTCCTGTATGCTACAAATCAGCAAAAAATTAAAAAGCTTTCCTGGGCTGCCTCTGTATCTTCTTTCATGTGAGCTGTCTACAAGTTATTCTTTAACACAGCCCCTACTAAAATTTCAATACTTGTAGCTAAAAACTACACAGTGATTCAAGTTGATGCTTTCCACATTTCATTCACAGTCCCCCCAGATTTTTACTTAAAACAGAGACTCAGGGGTAGCCCTTGAAGGTTCTGATCCACTGGTTCTGTGTGGAGCTCACCTGTAGGAACTTGTTCTGGTTATGTTTTTGTCAACTTGACACAGCCAGGATGATATGGGTAGAGAGAACCTCAGTCAAGAAAATGCCTCCATCAGACTGTCCTGAAGGCAAGGCTTTAGGGCATTTTCTTGATTGATGATTGACACTAGAGTGCTCAGCCCACTGTGGACAGTGCCTCCTCTGGGTAAGTGGTGGTGGGGGTGTGAAAGAAAGCTTAGCTGAGCAAGCCAGGGAAAGCAAATCAGTAAGCATGGACTTTGCTTTAGTTCCTGCCTCCAGGTTCCTGCCTCAAGTTTCTGCCCTGATTTCCCTTCATAATGAACTGTAAGCTGTCACATGAGATAAAACCTTTCCCTCCCCAAGTTCCTTTTGGTCATGGTTTTTATCACAGCAAAGGAAACAAAACTAAGAAAAGCTTTTCATAAATATACAGCTGATGCTTATGCTCAGGGGGGAAATCAGATTTTACTTTGGTTGCTATGAGATCAACAAGAATTAAAGGTAGACATAGTGCTTGACTTAGCCTGGATGAGGGCAGTTTCCACAGACTTGGGCATGGGTGACTGGTTTTCAGTCTGGGCGAAGAGTGAAAATATGTCCCCTATATAGGGGATACCAGCAAAATGCTGCCTCTGGGACTGTTTTCATCTTTAAAGTGAGGACACGCCGGGCGTTGGTGGCGCACGCCTTTAATCCCAGCACTCGGGAGGCAGAGGCAGGCGGATCTCTGTGAGTTCGAGGCCAGCCTGGTCTCCAAAGTGAGTTCCAGGAAAGGCGCAAAGCTACACAGAGAAACCCTGTCTCGAAAAACAAAAAAAACAAAAAAAAGTGAGGATACTAGAGAAGGAAGACATCCCCTGTTTTCCATGATCATCCTGGAAAATGAAATTTTTAATGTATTTTACCTACTGATCTAACTTATTTTCTGCAGTAATTTATGAGATTTTTCTAATGGCAAGCTCTTTATATTGAAAAAAAATGGAGTTACACCATAAGCACTATTATAACTCATTTATACAAAACACTGCACTTCTTCTTTAGTCTTCCTGTATTGTTTTCCAGAGAACTTGACCCATACACCCTTGGCTGTGATTTGATTTTACATTAATTATTTTTTTCTTTGACATTTTCATACAGGTATATATTTAATTCTAATTATTTCCATCTTTTTCTTCTTATTTTTCTCTCAGGTCCCTCTTCCTTTAGGTCCTTTTTCCCACATCTATGTGTTTTTGTTTTGTTTATTCAGGATCCACTGAGTTTAACCAGAGCCTTCTGTGTGATCATGGGGCTTGGAATTATCCACTTGATCCTGGAGTATTTACCAGTACATACATAACTCATACTAAAGACATTGACTCTCCCTTCTCGAGAATACATCAGTAGTCAATAGTTCACAAAGAGGAGTATAGCCTTATGAACTCCGCCTTCATCCATGAGTAACTACTGATAGACCCACTCTTGTACTGGCTAAGTGCAGAAGCTGCAGATGCTATAAGATCATGGTTACATTGACTGTATCATACCTACAGAATGAGGATGACACTTAGCTCACATTATTTCTGCCATTATTTCATGATATTCCCTGAGCCTTAGAGGAAGTGGTATAAAAGTCTATTAAGGCTGAGCACTCGCCCTTTACTTATTCTCAGAGCCTTGAGCAGCCTTCACCACTGATTACTACAAAGAGAAGTTTCTCAGATTAAGGATGAGTATAGCATCAAATTTGATTGCTCCATAACTGAATTGAATGATAGAACTAGCCAATTTCATCTAGAGGAGTTTTAAAAGGCATAATTGCAGTTTTAAATGAGTAATGTTTTAACTTTTTGTTATATTGCAGCTTTATTTCATCTATAATCACTGCTTTCTTTTTTGAAATGTGTTCTTTTGGGGGTGGTTATTTTGCTTATACTTCCACATCACAGTCCATCATTAAGGGAAGTCTAGGAAGGAACTCAATCAGGAACCTGGAGGCAGGAAATAAGGAAAAGACCACGGCTTGTTCAGCTTGCTTTTTCATACAGCTCAAGACCACTTGCCCAGGAATGGCCCCTCTTACATCAATCATTAATCAATTAATATATGTGAATATGAACAATAATAGGTATATTATTATAATAAACTAGTTGCCTATAGTTCTTTGTGTAGGGTTGACACCTCTCGGACCTATCCTTGTCCATGTTAACATCTCTGTTACTGCTCTCCTTGTTTAGTTCACGTTTTGGCAGTCAGGTTGGTGAGAATTTATGGGTGGAGCCTCTGACACTCCTAGGAGACACAATCTCACAGCAAGCTCCTTGTTCCTTTGGCTTATGCTATCTTTCCATCCCCCTCCTCTAAAATGATCCCTGCCTTAGGTTCAGGAGCTGTATTGCAGATGTATCAGCTGGGACTAGGATAAACAACTCTGTATTTTGGTTAGTTTGGTTTTCTGTGTCAATCTCCATCCGTTGTAACAAGAAGTCACCTTGCTCCCTTTCTAATTTGTTACCTCTTTTTTCATTAATTGCTGTTACATACATACATGTATATGTGTATAAATATATTTTCCTAAATACATAAATACAACCTGGCCAGTCTATATAATGTTACTTGTTATATTTTCATTTTTGACCATTTGGTATTGGATACCAACTGGTGTGCTCTTCCCTAGGTAAGACTATTTCTCCTGCTCTCAGCATTCCTTAGGTGCCCATTGTAGCAGGAATCTTAAAAGTTCTTATTAATAAAATCAAACCTGAGGCCAGTTATTGGGGTGAACACTGGAAGGTCAGAGAGCCAGAACAAGCCACAGCTAACCTCACCTGGCCAACTTCTCAGCTGGTCTTGTTTCCTCAGACTGGAAGCTTCTGTGTCCTCATCCCAATGGCTCTCAGCTGAACTGCTGCTCGAAAGCCTGAAACTTAACCAGCCAAATGCTTCTAGTTTCTGGTCTTCACGCCTTATATATCTTTCCTTTCTACCATCACTCCCTAGGATTAAAGGCTCACTTTCTGGGATTAAAGGCGTGTGTCACCATGCTTGCCTGTTTCCAATGTGGCCTTGAACTCACAGAGATCCAGAGGGATTTCTATCCCTGGAATGCTAGGATTAAAGGCATGAATGCCGCCATTTTCTAGCCTCTGTATCTAGTGGCTGTCTGTTCTCTGACCCCAGATAAATTTATTAGGGTGCACAATATTTTGGGGAACACAATACCACCACAGCCCATAGTTCTTTGAGTAGGCTTGAGCCCTTGTTGGCTTTCCACCATCCATTTTAGCATGCCTATTGTTATTGTCTTTGTTCAGCTCATGTTAAGGCAGTCATATTGGTGAGAATTTATGGGTATAGCTTCTGACATTACTAATAGACACAATCTCACAGAAACTCTCTAATCTCTTGGCTCTTACAATCTTTTCATCCCTTCTTCCAAAATGTTACCTGAGTCTTATTGTGAGAGTGTGTGTACATGTACCTATTGGGACTGGGTTACTTAACTCTGCAAATTGATTGACTGATTTTCTTTTATTTCTTTTTTATAATTAATCTTATCTCATATTTTGTATCCCAACCATGGTTTCCCCTCCATCATCTCCTGCCAGTATCTGCCATTCTCCCTCCCACAGATCTGCTCCTTCTCCTTTCCCTTCAGAAAAGGGCAGACCTCCCAGGGATATCAACCATACATGGCATGCCAAGTTATAATAAAGAAAAGGTACTTCCTCTCATATTAAGGTTAGATAAGGCAAGCCAGTAGGAGGTAAAGGATCCCAAAATCAGGCAATAGAGTCAGAGATAGTCCCTTCCCCCACTGCTAGGAGTCCCACAGGAACACCAAGCCACAAAACCATAACATATGTGCAAAGGACATAGGTCAGACCCATACAGGCTCCCCAGTTGTTGGCTGAGTCTCTGTAGACCCTATGGGCCCTGCTTAGTTGATTCTGTGGTCCATTTTCTTATGGTGTCTTGATCCCTCTAGATTCTACAATCCTTTCTTATCTTCTTCTGCAGGATTCTTCTAGGTCTGCCTAATGTTTAACTGTAGGCCTCTGCATCTGCTCCCATCAGTTAATGGTAAAGCTTCTCTGATGATGATTATAGGACATTCCAGTCGATGAGTATGGCAGAGTATCATTAGGAATCAATTCATTGATTTTTTTCTTTTATTTTTATTCATTTTTTGGCCAATAATGTTTGATTTTATCCTTGGTCTCTGGGCTATCAAGACTCTGGTTCCTGGCTCTCCAGGCAGTGTCTAGCATGAGCGCCCTCTCATGACATGGGTCTCTATTTAGACTAGTCAGTGGTTGGCTGCTCCCACAAGTTCTACAACATGTTTATCCCAGCACATCATGGAGGCAGAACTAATTGTAGGTTGGGGGTTTTGTGACTGGGTTGGTGTTCCAATCTCTCCACTAGAAGTCTTGCCTCATTACAGAAGATGGCCAGTTCAAGTAACATATTCCTCATTACTAGGAGTATTTGCTAGGGTCACCCTCCTGAATATCTAGCAGTTTCCAATTGTACTAGGTTTCTCTCTAGCCTCCAAAATGCCCTCCAATTCCAATCATCTCTCCCAGTACTTTTTCTTTCTCTCTCTCTCTCTCTCTCTCTCTCTCTCTCTCTCTCTCTCTCTCT
>CABHPH010120554.1:0-11911 GCA_902168325.1 Peromyscus nudipes
AGAGAAAAGCAGAAGGAAGAAAAAAAAGTCCCTGAGGTGGGGCAGGGTGGAGAAGCCAACACTGACTGTCGTGTCTGAGAGGTCAGTGTAAGAGCGAAGGCTTTTAGTCTGCGCGAGGGGAGAAGCCACTGAGGAATGGGAAGCGGAGGAATGACCCGCACCACTTCACCCTTTAAAAGGCTTAGTGTGATTGCTGTGCATTGAGAACAGATTATAAGGTGGCAAGAGCAAAGCAAAGGATGAGTTAGCAGGCAATTACAAGCTGGGCATGCAAAGGGCCTCCCGCTACACGTCTACAGTTGCACCTACTGTACACAGGAAGCAAGTAAATGCAGAGAGGACATTTCTGTTTATTTTCCAAATCTCCGATTTTTCTCCCTTGTTCAAATCTCACATGGCTAGGTTAAAAACCAGTTAGTTACATGTGTTATATTTTTAGCCATGGCTGGAAACAACATTAATAACTTGAATATTGCATTTGTATGGCATTTTGTAGTTTCAAGGCATTCTTCTATATGCTATGTATACATATATAAATAGACACACACACATATATACACACCAGGTTAGATGATAGCTTTGAGATTTATACGATCTACTTTGAGTCAGATAGGTGGTACCCTCTCATTTCAGTATTGACCTCGGTGAACGTGTACAAGCCAAGCAATAGCCAGTTACCTGAAGATGAGATTTGGGAGCACTTAACAAAATTTACTCAGCTGTTGACTCATTAAAGAGTGTATTTGTCATGGCGGTGGCTGTGTTGTCAGATGGAAAAAAAAGCGGATCGTACTGGAATTGAGTCAGTGTAATTGTTCAGAGGACATTCATTATAAGCAAAAGCGTTTGCAATTTTCTCTTTCAAGTTCAACTAATTTTTTTATACAATTCACATACCTAAAGTTGACATAATAATATAGTAAACATGGAAGGGATCCCTCATCCCCAAATTTGGAAAGAATTATAATGCCAAAATGCATTTGAGTTTTGCTGGATAGTGGTACTCAGTGCGGTGCTCACTTGCATGTGTCAAAATATTTCAGGAAAAAATGGTTTCACATACATAATTTAAATAATGAGGCTCATGACATTATACTTTTAACCTACGAGATCCAAGAAGCATTGCACACAATTAAAATATTCAAATTCTGTCAGACAGCATAAATAACTTCTACGTCATTCAATTTAAATTTAAAATTTTGGGTGTTACTATTTCCAAGAAAGGATGAAAGGCTGTAGAAACTGCTGTATGTGTATCTTTTAGTAGTTGAGAGAGCAGGTTGTGTATTTCATATTCAGAAGTATATCCAGTAACTGTTGCAGAACTTGAGTTACAAAAATGAATGGGCAAATATGCATTTCTAGTCAAGAAGAATAATACATAATTTCAGTTGTGTTTGTGAATTGCCTTTTGTCTAGGAAATGAAACTTAAATGTAAAAGTAAAATAGGAAAAGGCGGATTAATAGATTGATATTTGAGAAGAGACTTTCACAGTCTCTTTCTTGGAAATATGATTATAGGCAGTTTTAATACTTTTTCCTGGAAAGATTGCTAACTCAAATAAGCTTCAATACTGTAGTCCCTGTTAAATGGCTTGGCGTTTTGGGTTTTCTTATTGCTTTGCTTTTCAGTTGAGATAAAAACATATAGCAGTGAGATGAGGACCTGTCCCTGGTGCTTAGCTGGCTTTTGGGAACCTGTTCCCCATGCTGAGTTACCTCTCCCAACCCTGATGCATGGGGAGGAGCTGGGTCCTGCCTCAACTCGATGTGCTATACTTTGTTCAAGCTCATGGGAGGCCTGCACCTTTCTGAGTGGAGACAGAGGAGGAGTAGATAGGAGGGCAGGGAGGCGGGAGGAAAGGAGGGAGGGAAAACTATAGTTGGTATGTAAAATACATGAAAAAAGTTAATTAAAATACATTTAAAAACAAAAACAAAAAATGGTGAACTATTTCAAGACATTTGTCCATTCTGTCTATAAATTGCCAAACTTACGTTAATGAAAACTGTAATGTTACCTTAAAAAAGAATATTTAAAGAACTGGACATCCTGGGTGATGCTTGATCTGGGGGTTTATTGTCCTGTAACTCTGTCCTTTCAAATATGGGATGCTCTTTACATCCTCATGCCCTCTCCCTTTCCTTGTCTCTTGTCCTGTTAAATTCGCCTGTTCAGTCATGTTATAGAATACCTACTGTATGTCAGATGCTATTCTATTGCTAAAAATATAGCTCTCTGCTCTCTTGAAACCTACTCTTCTATGAGGAAGGTGGACAGAAAACACCCTGGTCAAATGAAAATATTGACAATGCACACACCAAGAAAGAGACTTGAGAGGGAGATTGGTGCAACCTTGTTAGGTATGTGACAGGGCTGCTGACCATGCAGTAAGGCAGAAACCTGATGGTGAGAAGGAAACACGCTGCTTCTGCCTTCTGCCTATTCCCTTGATCACAGCTCACAGACTCATCACAGCCTGGTTGCATGCTGAGCTTTCCATCTACCCAGAGATTAAGTGGTGGTACACCACACCTCTTTTCTCTCCCTTAGGGATAAACCAAACATGCTGAGACAGTCATTCCCTAATGTGCCTTTACTTTCTTATAGCCTTTTAAGAATCCCCTATTATGCATTTAGAGGGATTTCTTGATCTTTCAATTAAACTTCTACATTGGTTACTATTATACAGAATGCTTATTTGTTGAAATGGTAAGCCTTCTCTCATTCGCTAGCAATACTTTTTTTTCCCAAAATGCCAGACCTCTCTTGCCAAAAATAAATGCTAGATAAACATAACCTTTGTTTTTCTAGAGGTCAACCAAGTAAGGCTAATTAGTTGCATTAATCATTGTGCTCTAAAGCATAAATTATTTAATCATGTAACGCTTGCTTTGATGTTAAGTTTGATTCACAAATATATTTTTTCTCTTCCCTTATACCTAAACAATTAAATAAAAGCATGAAGTGTAATATAAAGAGCTAACTTCAGTAAAATGAATTCTTGTCAATGAAATGAAATATAAAAGGCACACTGATAACTAATTTCCTTTTCTTACTATTTATGTTTTTCTCAGCCCAAGGGAGCAGAATGTCCATCCACACAGAATTAATCAGGATAAGCATTAGAGACATCTGGTAAAACAACATAATTGTGCATGCACTTTTAGACTGCAAAGGGAAGTTAGATGCGTCATTCCAAGATCCGTATGATTCATTATAATGCAATCAAGTATGTGGCTAACATTAAATTATAATGTAACACACAAAAAAAACATAGCTTTGAAAGTTATTTTGTGTAGATGATTGTACCATACATTTACAAAAATCATTATAAAGATAACTTTAGTCAAAGAAAAGCTTTTAATATTAAAGTAATATTTTTAAAAAAATTATATCTTGAATATTAAGTTTCTTGTGTTTTTATTTATCTGACTCCAAGATAGAAGAGAATTGATCACAGTGGTTCATCCTTGTAGGTTTCTTTCTCTTTTTCTGTGGCATATGCCTGTGCAAGAGTGTGTACCTGTGAAGGCCAGAAATAGACATTTGATTTCTTCCTCAACTGCTCTCCACCATCATTTTTGAGACAGGGTCTCTCAATGATTGGTGAACCTCTGGGATCTGCCTGTCTTCAGCACCCTGGCTATAGGCCTATGCTACCTCACCAGCTTTCTATGGGGACTGGGCATTCATACTCAAGTCTCCATGTTTATCCAGCATATATTTTCTACTCGGCCATTTCTCCAGCCCCATTCTTTCAGTGTTGACCTCTATTTTCTTTTTAAACCTTTTCCTCTGTAGCAGTGTAGAACCTTAAAGAGTAGAAGGCAAGCACTCTGTCACTGAACCACACCCCAGAACAGTGCATTTTTAAAACTGTTTCCTTTATTTTCCATTATTAGTTTTTAAAGCCATCAGATAACATTAATATTCATATAGGCAGCCATCATTGCCACTGTGGACATTTTCACAGTATTTCAGTCAGCGCCTTTTCCCTTTGTCATTTTTAATAGTCCCAGGATGTTCTTTGGAGCTAGATTACTCCAAAAGAGTTGATGGATAGATACAATATGTGTGTGTGTTTTATAAAGATAGTTACATTTGAAGATGATTTTATATCATTTCATCTCCGCTAAACCTCATTTACAGGACAGTAAAAGATAAATTCAGCTGAATGTAATGGGAAAAATGGAAGAGTAGTGATGTTCCATGATGTCTTCAGTTTCCCTTGTGTCAGAGAAAAACCTAAACTTCTAGGGGTTTAGTTGAATGACAATCATCGAATGTCCTCAGAGCAAACACCCTGTGGGTTCAGTTCATAATAGTCTATGTTTCCAGGAAAGATTTGTTCCTTAGTGATTTCTGTTCATGATCAGTAAACAGAGATCAGAAGGAACAGTGAGGAAGGGTGAGAGCTAAATGTCGGCTTCACATTCGTAATCCATTAGTGACACACACATCACACAGCTCCTTAATTCTTGATTAAAATGCTTGATTAAGATGGAAGATGTTCTAGTTTTTCACTGTTAAATATTCTTTAATTTGGAGCATTGACAGTGATGGATCAACTCAATGTAATAAATACATTATCACAGATCTGGAGATAACCTTGAAATGTCACCTTCGTCCCTTCATCTTGCAAGTTTCCTGGCATTTAACTTTTTAAGATCTTTGAGAAAGATCTCACTACTTTTATTTGTGAAAACGCATGCATGTGGATGTGTGTGAAGAACTTATACTTCAGAGGGTGGAATGCCACCTGTCCCAGAAGCCCTGGCCATGTAAAACTTCATTCACTTTCTGTTAACCAGTTCCACTTCTTAAAGCTCATATTCAAGGATTCCAGGTGGGATAGTCATTTCCTTTAGGAATATATTATTGGGAAGAAATGAACTCCACAGAAACCTTCTAGGCCAGAGGTATTTTTATTCCTGGTTTTTTGAAATGTAATTAGTGGCTGAAAGCAGAAGCATATCATTTAGAACATTGTCTCCATGGCCTTCGATGAATCAGATGGGGAGCATCCTTGTACTGTCTTTCGATTGCAGAGTCTTCAGGTGAAAAGCTATAGAAGCTTGAGTGGATGGGGTTGGAAAGGGAACCATGAATTGGCACTGATTAAATCCATCTCTCAGGGTGGTAGAAAGAAAAGAGAACTAGTCAGATGTAGAAATAGCAGGATGGAAGGCAACTGCTAGGGTGCAATTCTCAATAAGACATCAGACAAATGATTTAATAGCAATATAATTAGGTTTTTCTAGGGAAAAAAATGTCTACTGCCATTCCCGACTAGACACTAGATCTTTAAATATACACCCCAGTGCTTTGCCTCTGACGCCTGTGTTGCTTTTCTTTATTTGGACAGACATTACATTATCTTCAGACTTATTTCTTATGCCGCATTCTTATACTTGGCCATTTGTTTGGTTTGTTTTATTGTATTCTGAATTATTAATCACCAAGAAGATACTCTAATATTTTAAAAGGAATTATAAACATCATTAAAATGGTGCTGTTTTGAAAAAAACGCATGGGTGCTGGCTTAGGTAGTTAAAAACAAATCTCCCTCAGACCTATTTCAACCCTTCATCAGACTACTGGAACTGAAGTAAAAGAAAAAAAAAAAAGACCCAGAAGGATAAGGAAGTTAACCATATACAAGTTGATGTATGTTTTCTAAAATGAGAGTGCACAGCATCTTTAGATGTCATAAGTAAGCACCATATTTAATGTCTTTGTTCCACTTCAGTCCCTGTTTCTACTTCCCCTTGCTCTTCTTGCTCACAGTCAGGTTCTGTGTCATTGTTGCCAAGGCAAAGCAGTGACAGAGTTTTGCCAGTTTACAGAGAGAATTTAAGACCTTTCAAGACACACAGATCATTAAATGTGGTTTTAAGGCCCCTTATTTTAAGTTATAAAGCATAGATGTCAGTGTGAAGAATATCACTGCCCTAAGTATCTTCAGCCAGTAGCTTCGGTTGGATCCAGTCTCTAATCTCTACACTGTATTTTCCTACTTTAAATATACACAAATATATGTAAAAATACATACATATAGTATATGATTAGATCACCTAATCAAAATAATAGAATTATTTTGAGATTGTAATTAGATTACAACATTTTTCTTTTTTTTTTTAACTTTCTATTTATTTATTCTTTGTGTCTTTCACATCATGCATCTCCATCTCATTCAGTTCCTGTCCCTGCATATCCACCCGCTGCGCTTGCAGCCACCCTCCCTGATAAAATTTAAGAGAAAAAAGAAAAAAGGAAAGAAAAAAAGGGGGGAATCTCTCATGGAAGCTGTAGTGTGACACAGTGAGTCATGCAGTAAATCGTTTTATCCATATATCTTTACTTGCAAGTGTTCATTGCAGAATCATTGGTCTGGTTCAAGGTCTCTGGTTTCTGCTACACTATCCATGCTGGGCCCTCACTGGGACTCCTTTTGGTTATCCTGATGTTGCCCTGTGTTGTGGAAATCCTGCAGTTTTGGGTCTGCAGGACCAGTCCCTTCACATGCTCCAGCAGATCACAGATGGGTTGGATATTGGGATGGGCCAACCCATAACCCTGGTTCTGGGCCTGAGTAGTTGCTGGATTGGTCAGCCTGCCAGCTTTTCCTTGCCCTCACCTCTAGGGTAAGCTCTCCTGCATTGCCTTAGTGGGTTCACCCCTTGCAGTGATGACCAAGGGGCGGGGCCAGTTCTCCTGGTTTCATGTCCTTAGGGTCAGGTCTCCCACACCTACACCTTCAGAGCCAACTCTGCTGTGTTGCCCAGGAGTGGTGTAGGAGCCACTATTCTCTGAAGTGCTGCAGCAGATGAGAGGCAGGGCTAGCTCTCCTGCTCTTATGACCTCAGGACCAGCTCTCCCACCAGCTGCCTCAGGCATTGATTGATGGGGGTGGGGATGTAGGGGGGGGGCGCGCGGTTCTCTCCCACCCATGTGCCACATGACAGGTGAGTAATGGGGACAGCTCTTCCATGCTCATTGTTGGGGCTGGCTCACTCACACCTCTGCCAGTTGGGTTGGCTCTATCTTGCGGCCCACACAAGGTGCAAGGCTTGCTCTCCCAAGTGTTGCAGCTGTTGGCAGGCAGGGGCAGCTCTCCTTCTCTTCTGACCTCAGGGCCAACTGTCCCACCTGCCTCAGGCATTGATGGGTGGGAGTGGGGGAGAGATTACAACATTTTTCTTCTCCCTTTCCTCCCTCAAAACCCTCCCATATATTCCTCCCCACTTTTCTTCAAATTCATGACCTCTTTTTTAAAAAATAATTGTTATTGCATGCATGCATGTATGTATATATATACATATACATATATATATTTCTTGCAGCAATGTAAACGCAGGGAAGGCTGTGATCCTTATTATATTTCATGATCTGTTTTAGACTCCTAGAAATGATTGAATAAATGAGTAACTATTGAAAATATTAATGATGGTACACTCCCTTTTTCTTTCTTTCATAGTCTATATGTATAGATAGGTAGATTCAAGGCAGCACCCAGTCTCTTAAATAAATATCTGAAACATTAAAAGGAAAAGTGAATCCCCATTATAAATGTGTTTCAGTTAAAGAATAATCACTATTTCTATCTCTGTCAAAAACATCCAGAAATACTCCTTATCTCTTTGGCTCTAAAAAGAAGTTACTAAATCAAAGTTGATTAATATCTCTTTTCATGTCCCTCATGAAAATGTTTCTAGTAAGTCCAAAAATTAGTAAAAAAAAAAATAATATTTAATCACATAGTAGGAGATTTAAAATGAGAAAAATACAAAGGGAAAAACTTAATTTGATTTCACAAGATACAACTTAAATTATGGATATGCATAGATATAGAAAGAAAACTAAAACATACACATATATTGATAAAAGTTACTTGTGTTAAAGGAGAAGTGATGGGCATGGGGTCTTGAATGAATTGGTTTTTGAGAATTTACTCCAAGCACCACCTGTTGTTTTAAGTCATAAATAACCACAATGTAATAAACTAACAGATTATTTATTACATCAAAGTAATTAGCAAGTCAGTATGGTAGTATACTCTTGAGGCTTAGACAGGAGGATCACAAGTTCAAGGTCAACCTATGTTACATGTCTCAGTAAACAAACAAGAATCAAACAACAGATAAAAGCAATTGAGAATGTGTGAAAAAGTAGACAATTGATATATGTGCTGTACCAAATAACTCACATGAGCCAGACTCAAATGGAGAATCTGGAAACTCTCCTACTGTACCTTCAAATCTATTCTAAAGGAAGAGGCTTATTGGTGGAAGTTTCTGTGTCCCAGCAATCACACCCAAATAACGATAAGAGATTTAATATAAATTATAAATGTGTGGTCAATAGCTCGGGCTTATTACTAACTAGCTCTTACAATTTTTTTAGATGAACACATTTATTTGACACATTAAGTTATGCAAAGAAAAATATATGCAACTGCATAAAAAGAATCACATTTTCATATTATTAAACACAACAGTGGCCAAAAATGATGAATTGTAGAGTGGACACCAGGATTTAATGCAAAAAAACACCCTGTACAGCAAAACTTCAGGCCTCTAATTTCACTGAATTCAGAACTACACATACTTCTTTATACTCCCCGGGTTCTTCCAAGTCTTTTTCACTTTCTAATATCTGCTGAAGATCGGTATATACAGCCTCTAACCGGTGCTGGCAATCTGGGATCATCATCCGGGACTCTTGCAGGATTTCTGCCTGCTTCTTAATGGCGTAGTTTTCACCATCTTCAGCCTTCATTTTTCTCTCTTTTCTTCTTGCTGCTTTGCTTCTTTCTCATACATCACTTTTTCTTTGACCAACCACTTTACCAAACCTGTCTTGATCTTGATCTGCCTCATGTGAGGATTGGCCCCGGTCTCTAGAGCACCACAGGAAGGAGGGGTCTAGCTGTTACAAGTTAAATTAACCCATTTTTATTAGTCTATGTTTTGCCACAAGGCTCCTGGCTTAACCTGTCCTCCAGCATGCCTTGCTCCCTGTGTGTCTCCTTGGCGACTCCACTGACTCCATCCTCCTTCCTCCAAGCATTCTCAGTTTGGCTGTCCCACCCATGCTTCCTAGCTGGCTACTGGACAGTCATTTCTTCATTAACCAATGAGAGTAATATATATTCATAGTGGACAGAAGGATTATTCCATAGCAGAGGTTGAGATAGGAAGATGCCAACGTTATTCTAAGAAGCAAACCAGTATCACTGCATGAAAAGGAAGGGCTTTAAAACTGGATTGGTAGTATCCTGGCATGGTGTTCTAGCATCACTTCTTATTCTTTAGAATCCACAAACCTGTTGTCTCATTGATTCACAGGCCAATGCTCCATCATATGTGACCTGGTACAGATAAAACATTTTGTTGTCTTTGCAATTGTGGTTTCTTAAATTTGCTACTTGCATTCAATGCAATAACTTGGTTTTTACTTGCAAAATTGCTCTTAGAGTACCTCTTACAACTGATGTACCTGGTTCAGATTAACGGGAGCCCATGATGACTGGAGGCTTAACAACTGTAAACATCTGTCTAGTCAGTAAAATTGATGGTCCAAGTAAATAGCAACACTCCCCACCCCCCAGGAAAAAAAAAGTCAAGTCAATCTAACCTCATAGGTTATACAACTACTAACTCAATATGGACCATAGTGATAGTAAATTGTAATACTTTTAGGAACAATTATAGAAGGAAATTTTCAGAACCTAGGACCAGATGAAAATGTTTTAGATGTTACACTAGAAGCATGGTCAATAAAAGAATTAATGACATGAACCTCATCAAAACTAGCAACATTTGCTCACAGAAGACCCCATGAAAAGGATGTAAAGGCAAGCTACTGACTTTGACTTGCAGTCCGTATATGTGAAACTAACTTTGTGGTTTGGGAAGCATAGTTATTGGTAAGAGTGCATTCTTAGGATGGGCAAGGCTGTGAGTTTAGTCTGAAGCTCTACAAAATGAAACAAAAATGTGAATTGTTAAAATGCACATTCGTATCTTAGAGTAAGAAATGACTTACTGGTATATATCACAATTTGATTTGATCTCAAAGAATTATGTTAAGAGATAAATGCCCCTCTCAGAATACCAACTCTGGTCTTATTTATATAACATCTCTGAACGACAAATTTACGGTGATGGAGAACAGATTTCATTATTGTGCTATTGTAATATAGTCATGTAAGGTGTTATCATTAGGGAAGCTAGGAAAGGGAACACACATTCTCTCTGTATGTTTTCTTTTAGCTGTATGTGAGTCTACAGTGCTATAACACAAAACAAAAGAATGAAAAATTAATCATCCTTTAAACTCAAGTGAATAGGACAAAAGACTCAATGTGCTTAAGTAACTTGTTCAGGTTCTTCAAACACATCAGTAATGGAGCTTTGATTTATCTCAAGACTTGTTTTGCCTTTTGAGATCACTCCATAGCCCAGGCTGTCCTTTGGACTCATGGAGATCTTCCCACTTTTTCCCCCTTTTTTGGTTTTTTTTTTTTTTTTTTTTTTTGGAACAAGGTCTTAATACATAGCCTATACTAGATTTGAATTACTGTAAAACATAGACTGGCCCCTAACTTGTGGTCTCCTGGCCTCATTCTCCAGAGTGCTGAGATTACAGGTGAGTGCCATCACATCTGGAAAGCACAGATTTGAAAGTTTAGTGTACATACTACTTTCCAAAGGCCTTCCTCTTAAATTAAATGGTAATTCTTTGTCTTTACAGGCATGACTTAGAAGCCATTATTAAGTAAAGAAAAAAAAAAGACAGAGAGAAATTTGCCCTTAGCTTAGCTATAGTCCAATTCCCCTCAACTTGTGTTATTCAAAATATCTGGCAGTGCTTGTCACACTCCAAGGGTCGCCTGAGAAACCTGACAAAATACCAGCCCTCATTCAGCCAGCATTGGTGGGCCTGGGACTTTGCCTTGCTTAGAAGCTTCCCAAATGATAGCAACACTGAATTTCACAGAACAGTATTCGGCAACCGTTTATTTGTAAGTAGGCTTTGTGACTTTTCAATGTGTAGAACAAATTCTGTCAAACACGCTCAGGATGCTGCATCAATTGCATTCGAGTGGCTAGGGAATGAAAGCATTAGTATAAGTATGGAAATCTATAAGAAAGAGATAGATTTTGAGAAATTATGTACATTTTGTACCACTGAAGGGAAAACAAGGAACTGGCATTTTGAGGATGGAGGAAGAAGAATCTCAAAAATTGAGAGCACAATGTTGAGCTGAAACTGTGGATCAGTTACTAGAATAACAGCTGTTTATTTTTACATATAATGCCCTCTTTCAAGATGGCATGTGTAAGAGAAACTACAGATGAAATAGGAAGTTTATTCTATCTGAAGCCTAGATTGTTGTGAAATCTGATAGCTCCATTTTTATCCACCTAAGTCCTTGAAGATTAGATTTTGCCCTGTTGTCAAGCTAATTATGATCAGAACACCCGTTTCTTTCATTTATTCAGAGGTGTGCATGTTTTCCCTTTCCATTATTGAGTACCATGAAAACATGTGCCAAGGAATCTTCGATGTTCTACTCTCACTCATTAATTATTGATGCTCTTTTATCAAATGTTATGAGAGGTGCCATGTTCCTAAAGTAACTAAAACTTGATATGACTTTATGCTTTGATGAAAATTAATAAATGAGGATCAGAACTGGGAAAATGAACTGGGAAATTGTGTGGTATTTCAAAGTGTGAGTTTACTTTGTGATCTATATTTTATCAGCTACCAGCTCACATTTAGTAGTGCATTTGCTCTTGAGTCATCAAATTCTTGCACTGTGGTAGTTTCTTTAAAACATCAGAAGCAAAATGTGGAATAGAGGAAACTACTGGGGACCATATCTCAAGCCTTGACTT
>CABHPH010120555.1:0-14435 GCA_902168325.1 Peromyscus nudipes
TTTTTTTTAAAGATAAAACTCTTTTTAAACCAAAGTGAAGTTGCTTAAGATTCAAATGACAGTTCTTTGCTGAAAGTCAAATTGTATTCTTTGCCCTCTCTTTGACAATGATTATAGTAATTGAACAGAACATAGTCTTCTCCATTGAAATGTATGAATGTAGACACTTAAGGTTATATTCCCAAAGTACCATGTGTAGACTTAGCCATGAGCCTCCTGTTAATAACAGTGATGTCATGCAAGGAAGTACTTTTTTTCACTGGGTTGAAAATGTACCTCATGACACTAATGCAAGTATCCCTGAACATCATCAATTATCCCATTTTTCTATTACTTCTTTTCAATTAATTTCATTCCATAATGTAGAGTTAGCTGGCTTATGTCTCTTCTGGTTTAATGATAGTAACATTATCATTTTCAGTGTTTATCAAGTGCTGACTGGATCTTTTTGGTTGAAGAGTTGGTTAGGAAAATGACTGTCAAGCTCACTCACCACCATAGTGACCGAATTTTAATACCTTCTGGGGATACAGGCATTTATATAATCTAACTTCATGTGCTGAGGTGCAGTGTATGTGGTGTATTTATGATTGAACAGAAAGTTTCAAACAGCAGCCTGTGAAATTGGATTTTAGATGTAATGTACCATAAATAAGTGCTATAAAGATTGCCTTTAATGCTATAAATCAGATTTTATTGGTTTCAGCTATCTCATTCTGGTTATTGTATTACCCACAAAATCAGAGGAAATCAAAGAGCTAGAATATTTTTTATTTTAATACCCTATATTCTACATGGATGGCACATACACCCTCACAGTTTCCTCTTTAGGTAGTTTGGACAAGGTTGGCAGGTGGCAGACCCTAGCAACATATCATTGGCCGTATCTGTGTAAACAACCAAACTTTGGGATGCCAAGCATTTTTAAATGTCCTGTCTGTGAAATATACAAGGCAGTTGGATTGACAGGTTCCTTCCCTCCCTGAGAAGCTAGTTGTCATGTTCTTCATGCCTAACTGACACCTGTGGAGATTGGCAAGTGAATCATACTTTGCACCTTCTCCAAAGTTCACAGACACGGATGATGGAGCTTTCCATTGAGGGTGAGGAGAGGGGCCATGCATGGCTCATCTGTGTGACAGAAAGCAGCCCTAACTGTTGCTATAAAAAGGTTGCCTCCTTAGCAGTCTCCCAGTATTTGATTTAGAACAATTGCCCTCACTCTGTCTCCTATTTTGATGGTTTTCTATTAAAAATGGCTTAGTCAAGAAAATCAAATATGGTTGTTGTTGTTTTTCTGGTAACAGAATGGATCTACAGAGACCAGGGAACTACATGAACTAGTTAGTGATTGGTCAGGGTGGCAGATACCTGTAATCCCAGTAATCATAACACAGAAGCAGGGCCATCCTTGTAATCTCAAAGCTAACTGAGGAGATCTAATCCCAATAAAATAAAGAAAATAAAAATGAAGGCATAAAAGAGCCAGTTAAAATCAACAGTTATCAAGCTACTTACAGAGCAGTTTGTTCCTGGATAGCATGTCACTCTCTTCAGCATTTTCTTACATTGTCCTGTGCCTTTAAAGTAGCCTTTGGAAGCCAATTTCCTTCTCATTGGTTGAGCATGAAGCCATTTAACCCTAAGATCAGTCCATGATGGAAGTCTCTTGAGCAGAGTCTGTCAGGATCTACAGCCTCATTATGCTTCATTCATGAATTAGCTAATTTATTCCACAAGGTGTGTTGTCATTAGTTAGGAGCCCATCTGAAAGCCTAAGTCAACTTAATAATCAGAGACAATAATAAACTGTTGTGCTTTGTGTTAATTCTGGAGAGATCTAATTTCCACAAATGCTTAAGTGATCATCAACTTGCTAGACCAAAAGCCATCTGTGACAAGAACATTGCTGATATAATGCCTGTCTGAGCCCAGCAATTATTTTTCCCCAACACTGGAAATCTTCCTGATGCCACCTTTCCTGGCTGTGAACTGAACTGGAAGAACTGAAGGGATTACACTGATCAGGGCTTGACATTTATGGCTGCCAGTTGGCTGCCAGAAATATAGCCAAGGAGCTCATCCCTAGACCTGGGAGGCAGCTGGGTCCTAGGCCGTGCATTGGAGCTTGTTTTAAGCTGTGCTCAATTTCCTGGGAGTCCCTTCAGCTTCCTGGATAGAACAAAGAACTACCCTTGCCTGTAAGTGTGTGTGCAGCTAAAGCAGGAGAGTAATTTCTCTTATCTTTGCAGATTCCTGATGCTCTTCCCATGTCTTTATTGGAGCTTGAGGGATACACCTTCTCTCTATCAACACTGCCTTTCTCCATGGTACCATCACCAATGTGAATATCCCTTTTCGGCATCAGACCAACCATACTCCTCCAGTTAAATTTTCAAATTTTGTTTGTATTCCTCTCTAGGTATCTCCAGGCAAATGTTAAAAAACATCAGTTGCTCTTGTAGCTTGCCTGGTTAACCTGAACTGATCATCTCCCCTACCCCCATCTATCTGAGATCACCAGATATCATTTTTTTTTTCCAGCAAAGCTGAGTTTACTGCACCACTGTGAGAAGGCAGATTGTGGAAACTAGGAGAGTTATGTGCATCTTTCTAAATACGTGAAAAGACAGAGGTTCTTATAGGACTTTGAGAGATGATAGAATTTAGGCCCAATGTAAACAAGGAAGAGTTTGGATAGGCTCAAAACAAAGCAAAGCTGTGTGCAAAGCTGTGTAGAAATATACCTGGTTCTTGCTTTCCTTATAAAATTTCTAATGTTCTAGCCATGAGTGGAGGGAAGTTCCACTAAGAGATGGCTCCAATGTCATTCTTTTGTAAGTAGATAGCCTTTTATTTTCTACACCATTTGAGGAAGAGGCAGTCATGCTTTTCCAATGTTTCTTTTTTATGCCCCTGTTAAAATTTAGGTTGATGTAGATCTATAGATTTATTTGTGGGTTGTTTGTTCTCTGCCATTGATGTACATGACTTGTGTGGTATGCTGTTTTCATTACTGTGGCTCTACAGTATAATTTGAAGATGATACCTTCAGTGTTGCTCTGTAGGTTCAACTTTTCTGTGACTACCTGTGGTTTATGCTTTCATAATAATTTTGTATTTTTTCCTATTTTTTAAAGAATATCATTGGAGTTTTGATGGAGATTGTATTGAATTTTGGTAATACAGCCATTTTCCCAATATTTTCTGATTTTTATGTATAAAGAATATTGCTTACATGGTAGCAATCTTATAATTTTTTGAATTGTGTGGGATTCAGCTAACAAATGCTAAGGGAAATTTATAACACTTATATGCATATTTATTTAAAGGGCATGTTTTATGGCCTCTCATGACAGCAGTTTTCATAAATAATTCATACCTTCCTAAAATTAAGGTGTAGTCTTGAGCTATTTGGTACATTTTAATCAAGGTTATGCTATCTAAATCTTTACCACCTTATTGACTTTTTGTTTGCCCAGTCTTTCAATTTATGAGAGAGTATATAAAAACCTCCTAATATCTTGGTGAATTTGTCATTTTCTCATTATGTGGCAGTAAAATGTCAATGTACAGCTACATCATTGCATTTTGTATAATCTTTAAGTAACTGGTTAAGTAAACTTTGTATCATTATATAGGGACCTTATTTGTCTATGTTCATAGGTTTTATTTCCCAGTAGCATATATTCTACTCCTTATGATATTTGGAGTTAATATTTATAGACATGGCTACTTTCATTCCTTTAAAATATGAACAGGAGCAAATACATATTTATATTCATGTGTGTATATGTGTATACATGAGTGAAACATTTATAATTGTGTGTATTCATTCAAGTTTGTAATACTGGATAGAACACTTCATTAGAATATTAATTTCCCCTTTCTCTTGTACAATTTGTAGCTCATCCTGGTTTGTTTTTATTTTTTTCTCAATTTTTTCTTCCTTTTTAGTTACATCTTTGTAATTATATTTGAAGTTCATTAACTATTTTTTCTCATAGTTAACGATGGATTATTTTGACATTCCTGCTTAGCACAGCTTAAAGCTACTCATTATTTTGTTCTTATCTCAAATGATATACAAGATATTATAATGTTTTCCATATATTGTGGTGATTCCCCCTTCCAGCTTATATACTATTATTTCCCAAACCTGTTAAGCGTTTCCTCAGGCCCTTACAGGGTTGACTGTTTTGCACATTTATGTATGTTTGTGCATACCACATATTGGCTAAGTTCTTTACTCAGAACCCAACCTTCCATTTCAGACCTTCCATATGGTCTAATTTTCTTTCTTCCTGAAGTATGTCCTTTAGAATTTCATTTAGGGAGAGCCTGTATATAGTGAACACTCACAGCCTTGCTTTTCTCAAAATGTCCTTAGCTTGTCTTTGTTCTGGAAACATAGTTTTTCTTGCAATAATAGTTTCTAGGGTGTTGCTTTTCTTTCCCAAAGTAATGGACACTCTCTTCTGAGATCTGTGGCTCTATCAGGTTGTCACTCATCAATATGGTTGTCTGTTTGTAAGCTATATTCACTTTTCCTCTGTTTCTAGTAAATATCTCTTCTGTTTCTTCAAAAATACACTTTTAATCTCAGTATGGCTAAATATAGATTTTTAAAAATTCATTTAGCTTTGATGTCATTGAGCATTTTGGATAAGAAGTCAGTGTCTTTAATACATTGTTGGATGTATTGATTATTATTAGTCTTTCACTTCTTCTCTTTTCCCAGTTCCATCATTCTGAACTCTGATATGCCATGTTTATAAATTCAGATTTTCTCTGTATAGTTTTTTTTATCCTGTCAACTCCCATCTTGTTTCAGTATTTTATCTCTAAGTTGATTGTATCAGGTCCACATTTAAGTTCATTGACCCTCTTTTCAGTTATGTTAAGTTTCTTGTTCTTTCATCCTACTATAATTTTAAATTTAAAAACTGTGACGTGTCTGAATTATTCTTTTAATAATCATACTTTAATAATAATAAATCTGACTTGCTTTGAAAAGTCAGTCTGTGTCACAGGTCCAGGCCTTTCGCACTCTAGAACATTCCAGGGTTTCCTGTTTGTGGTGTCTGCTGTATGTCTATGTGTTGTACTTAAGTTGCAGTTTCTTTGTTTTTCTTAGCATTATCTTGAGAACTGTCTTACAACTTGATGTTATGTCCCTCTAGAGAGGATTTCCAGGACCATGGAATATGTATTTAATTATTTTCTATGCTTAAGATTTCCTAGTTCCCAGTACAAGTATGAATGTGGGTCACAAATGTCTTAATCCTCATAATGATTAATTACAATTTCTAGTTCTCCTTCGTACCTAGTGGCAAGTTCCCTGGCTCTTCTCCCAGGGTCAAAGACTGTTCATACTTAACTCTTCTACTGTGGAGTCTGAGCTTTATGTAGGGCTCTCTGAAGTTTCTCCCTGTGAGCAGACTGTCCCCCTCATCTCTTACCTCATATACCTCAAAAGTGATTCAAGTAGAGTAAATGCCACAGAATTTAATCAATACCTCTGGGACACTTGTGGCTTTGATATTGGCTTACCTCCTCTGGGGTTTGACTCTCATGTCTTTGAGGCTTTACTTCAGTTTGGATTCCATACTCTCCTACCATTTTGAAATATACGTGCTTCCAGATTTAACTATATTCTCTACTTTTGCACATTATTAAAAAGATAATTATTGAGAAAATTGAGAAATTCAAAACCAGAAGTCTCCTCTGAGGTTTTTTTGTTTTTATAATGTCAGTCAGAATAGAGATGGGGGGGAGGGGAAATCATTCTGAATTTTTGTGTTTTAGATGTACAATTCAATTCAGCATTATAATTACAGACAATTTTTTTAACTTCTAAAATTAAACTATAGGCAGAAATGTTCACATGTGAAAAGACCAGTACATATTAAATGGACTGTGAGAAACTGGCCTAGAGTCCCAGGTGGTAGGTATGTTATTCGAATGGGGTAGGTAAATGTTGATATTTCAGGCAAGCTCCTTTAGTTTCAATGGCAGGATTGGAAATAGACAAAAAGAGTTAAAAATAAGGCACTCAAAGTGGTTTTATTCTAGAATGGCTAGTGGACTTTTCCTCCCCAGTGTACCTGGTAATTGTCTATCAACACTTCCCTGTATCTAACATCAGTACCCTGTGGTCTACTCAGATCAAAGAGCGGAGAATTAATAAAGACTTTATTGTGAAAGATCATCCATAGATGCTATAGTTTTTCTCTAAAGAACAACAGAAGACACTGTGTCCAATAGTCTTAAATTTTAATGAGGAAAAAGGAAGTTTTAAGGGTGAACAGTGCAATTCCTGTGGAAGAAGAAATACTTACTTCATTTTTCTGGGTTTCTCTTCCAACCCCTATGACAATTCTGTCATATTTAGAGATTATTCAGCCTCAGTCTGTAGCATCTCATATGTACCTGCTGTACCTGAAGCATGCTACAAATTTCCCCCAATAAAAATTACCACCAGTAAAATTAGGCTATATTATATTTCTTAAAATATCACTTGAGATTTTCCCAGATATGGCGTCGAGGGTTCCGCAACCACAGTTAATTTCAGTTCACTTTGTTGAGTATGATACATATTCCTTTGGCATTTCCGTGGATGAAATGGTACCTGAACCAATGCTGTGGTTCATGAAATATTCACTTAAAAAATAAGGATGCAAAACATCACAGAAGGTGGAAAGGGACCTGGCACTGAGCCACTTAATGCTCATATATCTAAAGACCCATGCAAAGCAGGACTCAGTTCAGTTGAGTCAAGACTAAATGTGTAAATGTGATGCTCTGTTGATGACAGCTACTGTGGTTTGAACACTTGTGTTCCCTCCAAAACTCTAGGTGAAACTTAATCTTCAAAAACAGAATTCAAAGGTGGCAATAGGAGATGATCTGGCCATCAAACTTGAATCATTTGGATGCAATCAGTGCATGATAAATGATATTGTGAGAGTGAATTCAGCCCTTCGTTGTCTCCTCTGCTCCTTTCATCTTTCACAAAGTATGAATCTCACCACATACTAAATACTGCTAGGACTTCTCAACCTGAAGACTATAAGAAGTAAGTGTTTGTTCTTTATGAATTACCTGGTCGAAGTTATTTACAATTTCAGGAACTGACTAATTCATGACCTACAACTGAGCTTTCATAATCTAAAAGAAGATTGATTTATAGAAAGTGGTTTGTTGAGGCCCAGAGTAATAATATAACTTAACTTCTGAATATCAAAGCATAGTTTGCTGTTTACAATTCAGACTCAGGATATTTCTTCACAAGGCAGTTGCAAGCACACACCTTAGAACAAAAGGAATTTAGGCCCCCATCTAAGGCTGAAATCTCTGATTTGGTGAAGGAAGATGGTCTTTATTTTTGCCATGCACTCTGAGAACACTGTATAGTATCAACTGGATTCTGGTCCTGAGCAGCTTCCATAAGGAAATCAAGTCACTATGTTAAGCGGCAATACTGCTTCTTTTTATCCTTGGTGTTGATGGTGGCACTTCGGTAGTGCAGGCTGTACACTGTGCTAAGGACTGAGGAAAGTGCTGCCTCTGTCCACATGGTGCATCATCTGAATACATCAGGCAGGACATCAGTAGAAAATATGAGTCGGAAACACATGAGTACGATGCCCATGTTTACAGTGAAACCAGCAAGGTATTTGTTTGTATCTCTCCCCTCACCAGGCTGCAAGCCATTCTTACAAGGAGGACCTCTCTGAATTCCTTTTCTACCCTTTCATCCCGCTTCCCTGTCATTCCTCTAACCCTGGAAGCAGAGAGCCCGCAGTGTGCCTCTTCCCTGCAGTGAGTCAAAATATGGAGAAGCAGATTCCTGCCCCACCCCATGAATCAGCCAGCATGGGTGTGCTCATCCACAGGGACTCGTGTTCCTCAGACTTCCACACAGGAAGGCAGGGATATAAAGAGGGGGCATACATACCAACACGACAGGGGAAGGCAGAAATGAAGAACCACTGCAGAAAGCAAAACAAATCTCAGCGTGGGTCAGGAACAAACAGCACACAGTTCTCTTTGCTAAAGAATAAAATCCTTCATCACAAAAGGTTGGTTTAGGGACTGAGATTCGTGTGTGTGTGTGTGTGTGTGTGTGTGTGTGTGTGTGTGTGTTGAATGAATGCAGCATACTCCAAAGGAACTGGAGAATGGTGATTCTAGAAATTGGTTAAAGTAGATGAACACTTAGATGTCAATTAACTTATCACTTCAATGACCATGAGGACCCGAGACATGGCAGTACTAGGGAACTAGCTGTAGGCACTGTGTATAAAGGAGTTACTTCTAAGACCTTGAATTGTTTTAGCAGTTACTCCTTGATGTCCACTGATGTTTTGTATGCCACAAGTACACATGTAATGGAGATGGATGGTACGGAGAAGCTGTTTAAGTCTAATCCTCATTATCATGGTTTTTAGAGATTGAATCTGTAATGATTTGAGTACAAAATGTTCCCAGCAGGTTCATACGTCTGAATGCTTGGTCCCCAGCTGATGACGCTGTTTTGGAAGGCTATGGAGGCTTTAGGGGACAGAACTTCCATAGAGGAATTGGGACACTAGGTGCAGGCCTTGATGATTTATTGCTCAGTATTGTTCCTGCCCCACCTCTCTATTTCCTGTTCCACTGAGTTGTGAAGAAGCAGCTGCTGCAAAGCTGTGCTGACCATGCCTTGCTGTCACCATGAACTGAGTCCCTCAAACTGCAGGGCAAATTAAGCTTCCCTCTCTCTCTTATCTGCTTCTTGACAGGTGTCTGATCACACTGATAAGAAAGGTCAGTAACTGGGGCTTTTGAGAGGTAATTGCATAAAGGAGCTATGGCACTCATGGAAGTGATTTCCATCCTTAGAAATTGAGACTTTAGAGAATCTGACCCACTTCCACTGGTCTGTGATTTTTGGATTTCAAGCCCCTAGAAATGTGTTGCTTGTTGACTTCATACAAGTGAGAGTGGCTTGAGAAGGAAAGAGAACCCTAATCCAGAAAATGACCCCATAAGATCAACCTGTTGTCAAGTCTTTGAAACATGTTTTGGTTAATGATTGACACAGATGGGTTCAGCCCTCTGAGTGTTGTGTCACCTCGGGCAGGTGGTCCTGGGGTACACAAGGAGGCAAATTTAGCAAGCAATGGGAGTAAACCAGTAAAAATTATTCATCTACAGTCTCGCGGCTTTGATTCTTGCCTCTAGGTTCCTGCCTTGAGTTACTACTTTAGCATCCCCAATAATAAACTGAAATTTTTAAGTCAAATAAGTCCTTTCCTACCCAAGTTGCCTTAGGTCATAATCTCTGTCGCAAAAACAGAAACAAAACTGAGACCAAAGCTGTAAGTGGGTTTTTCTTCTTTCCAAACCTCCATTCTATGCTGTTTTCTTAGTTATCCTAATGAATTCAGTAGGTCATATTTGTGATGAGCTACAAGGGGCAGATATCCTTGCATGCTGCATTTGAACCTCGTATTTGGCCCATCTTTCACTGATGATACCCAAAGCAAAGAATTATGAAAAAAAGTAAGAAAAAAGGAGAGAATCACTTGTTTTATGTCACCAATGCTAAATGAGGATTTATAAACTAGAGATTTGGGCCCCTTTGAAGTTTAAATGCTGTCTAACCAATGATGCTTCTCTTATCATATCAAAAGGTAGTATTTCTGGAAATGTTAGGTCAAAGCCTAGGCTCTGGTAGCTCTATTAGGTTAGGCTTGGCCACCTATCCTAAACAGGCCAATTAAAGATATAATTGATTTTTATCAAGCAGAGAAAGGAGATTTATTTAATGTAACCATATTTGAAAAGATAAGGAGACACACCCAGGTCTACCTTCATTGTACAGAAAGGAAATTTAGTTTTAAATTGAAGGTAAGAAGCAAAACTAAGCAGTCTTGGGTAATGTGTGGTCCTGCCCATTATTAACTTACCCATGAGCGTCATTATCTCAGCTCCTGGTTCCCAGCCTGTCCTATACCATATGAAACATCTTCCAAGAGACAAGCCACATTCCACCTGTAATACGCCCCAGGTCCCCAGGCTTTTCCTTCCCTGGACTAGAGGACTCTTGGGAAAAATGAGATTCCCTAGGGTTCCAGTGCCTAGATGGTCTAATCGGCAGAGCGAGGACTAACTTCTCTCCTCTGATGGCTTTGAACCTGCCGGTACAGTTACAGCTAGAGATACGGAACACTTCAGTCTCACTCATCTACTCTCTCCTGGAGTACTTTTTAATATCCTTAGGCCTTTGTTTCATAAAAGTCTTTAAAACTTTCTTCCTACCAGAATCTTTAGACATTGCATTGGTTTTACTCTACAGTGGTGAGATGTGAGCTCTGTTTTCTATGAAAATATTTCCTACTAAGACCCCAGCTTCTTCCACCCTGTAGCTCACAAACAGCTCTTATGTGTCTTCTACATCCTTAAAGGCTTGTCATGCTCCAAAATGGTGTTTCTTCCCTTATCTGTAGCAACTTCTTGTGGGAAATTTCATTGACTTTCAAAGATTATTTCCGTGTCTATAAAATCATGGGTCATATAATTTAACCTTAGTTCTGATTCCTACTTAATTTCAGGCTCATATAGCTCAGAGCCCAGAGACTATTGGGAGCTCATTTTCCCTCCTCTGACCATGCAGGTCCTTCTGCTACAGGCTAGCCAGTGTTTCTCAGAACACCCTTCTCTGGGCCCTAGCAACAATGCCCTGATATGGGCCTGTCTGACTTCTCCCTCAAGGATTCTGTTACTGGTTTGCACATAGAAAACTGGTGCTTTTATGATGTTCCCAATTCAAGCTAATTAAAAAGGAATAATGAATGTGATTCTCTTTGTGGTGATATTTTATTTGTACTGAAATGTGATTTTATTTGTATGTTAATAAATAAAGTTGTCTGGGGGTCAGAGCTAATAGCAAACCATAGCAGAAGTCTGGAAGTGGTAGCACATGCCCTTAATCCTGATCACATGACAGGCAGATCTCTGTGTGTTCAAGGATGCCACCAGCATGGAGACACACACCTTTAATCTCAATACCAACCATAGAAGACCTGGAGGTCTGTATAGACAGGCAGTGACGAGGAGGTCATGTGGTTGGGTTTACAACCAATGAGGAGGCAGAACAGAAAGTCTATAAAAGGACAGACACACAGGAAGTAGGGCTCTTGCTGAGAGGAAGGACAGCAGCGGCAGTGAAGGGTAAGCTCAGCTCTTAGCTACTGCTCTGAACTCTTGGGCTTTTAACTCTGCAGTTGGCTCTGTGTTTCTTATTTAATAAGACTGTTCATCTACACTCTTGGGGTTATAATTTTCCAGTGATTACTTTATGAAAACAGATAATTATGTTTTTACTTGCCTAGACATTGTGCACCATTCTGGTTTAAAGATCTACTATTCTCAGACTAGTCCTTGAAATATTCAGGGCAACCCACTTGGGAGTCCCTTCTGTCCATGGTACTTCATGCTCATCTGCCTTCATTTGGTTCACTACCCTGCCTCAAACTAACCCATACTCAACTAACTTTTTAATTATTACCTGTTTCTTTGCTAGAACTCAGTTCTGACATGCTTTTCTCCATTAGCCTTTCCAGATATACCACCAGGGTTGCATGCCTATCTGCTATGTTCTCTTTAGGACTCTGAACATAGTTCATGGGACTTCCAATAACATCTTACACAAATGTACCCATGGCTAGCATCTAGATTCCTCATGAGGGAACCTATGCAACTCCATCTTCTCCATGGTAGGAATCTGAGTCCAGAATGGAGATATGGCAACAAATGGACCTTTCTTCCTGAACTGCTAGACCTATTGCTTCACAGCAGAAATACTGTATGATATTATATTGGTTGTGCTCTAGGGTTGAATAGAGGAGACCTATAAACCAGGTAAATCTCACTCCCAAATGAATACAACATGTGACTGCTCACAGGATGTGGAAACTACCAATTCAGCCTGACAGAGAAGAGTAGAGGAAAGGACCAGAAAATTAGCTTTGTCCACAGCCCTGTGTTCTGCTCAGCTTTGTCTGCATTTCTGCTTCTTTAATTAAGGAAAAACAATCCCTTAAAACCTTGACTGCCTGGGCACAGACTACTTCCCCGATGATTTGATGAAATCTAAAGCTTTCCCTGGGCACCGTTTCTTTCATCTGGCTTCCGAAAATGTTTAAGCCAAGAAGAAAGTACACTTGTCCTTGCCAGGGACTTGCAAAATGTGCTCCTGACTGGCAAAACACAAAATGCTTCAAAGAGTGAGGAAATCATACAACACAGGCTGCCTTGTGATAATAGCAAATGGGCTCTGGTTTGTGTTGAGATGGAGGGAAGGTGCTTACTGCATAGTAAGTACACGGTTGATAAGGGAAACGATGGCACCATTGCCAAGCCTCACTCTCAAACATGCCCACCACGCCACTCACTTTGGATGAAGTTGCCTGTACAGAGTGAGGAAAGAAATTTGGCTGCAAGGGTGCAATTTGGCACAGTTCAGCTGTCACTACTGAAAAGGCAAGCAGCATGCCATTGGGTTTGGGGCTCGGGCACATCAACTGGGTCCCTCATCCTATCTCTCTTGCCTCCTCTGGCCCATAGCACAACATGGATCATTTTATTTACTTTTGGTGCTTCACAGTGCCAGAGCCACAGTGGGCAGCTCTGGAGGGAAGCAGTGTATTTTTCCAAGAGTCTCTAATGCTGGGAACTCAGAATGGAGTTGACATAAATCTAATGAAAGAAAGCCGCTCTCTTACCCTCCCTCGAATCACAGAAAGCAGCGGCATTTGGAAAATTGTGTTCTAAACGAGCTTGTGAGGGCAGGAGTTCAGGAGAAGCCAGCTATGAGTTTATATGTATTTGAAGATGTCTGCTCTAGTCTTTTACCTTCTGCTGTTTGAAGATAAAGATATTCTGCTTTAGGGAATTAAATTTAAATATCATGTGTGAGCACCTGAGGGATTTAAAAAAGGGGGAGTGGATTTTATAACTCTATTGGTTATGGACAAATAAACTAAAAGTTAAAGAAAATGAATGAAAATGCCTTTCTTGGACATTTTTTATAAATTAAAATAAGAACAATCTCCAGGATATTATATTATTTGTAGACTAAAAAAATTGGCTAATATTTGGTGAATTCAAAGGTTATTACTATAATTCTGCAGGCTCACATAACCCTGTGCTGATTTCAACTTTTTCAGTTGGATGGAGGCCAAGATGAGACTACTCACATGCCAGATAAGAAAAATATTTATCTCATCACATTGGTAGGACAAGCAGTGTTGGTGGCAAACATGAATAACTGGCCAGTACATGGAGCATCTGTGAAGCACTGGATGTCTTGTGCCCCACTGTGTGAATGCTGAAGTCTTTCTTTCTGCCAAAATAACACAGTTGATGGAAAGACAGCATGTGAGTGCTGAACCGAGATTAACATTGAGACATGGAGAAGTTATTTCATCTGCCTTATCTTAGTTTCCTCTTTTGGAAAAGGGGGATATTGATTTCAAAAACATACTCTACAGAGTCATTGGGATAGTGTTGTGCCTAGTCACAGCAAGGGATGTGTGTTACTGACTAATATCAGGATTAAGACCAGGGATGAGCAAGGCAGGTGATGGATAGTGATTAAGATCAAAGCCTCAGAAGTCACATGGTCATAAGTTTATCAAAAATGTATTGGATAGTCTCCAGGTACCAGACATTGGCAACATGCTGCATATTCAATGGTGGATAAAAACAGAAGGCCCCTGCTTTTATGGTTTTGATAGCTTCATGATAAACATGTAAACAAACAATAATGCATCCTCCCTTTTCCCCAAATGGCAGGGTCTTGTGGCAGAATCCCTGGGTTTATTTAAAGCCTGATTTGAAATCCTATTTTGTTCTGTCACTGCATGGTGTTTCCATGGTGCCTGCGAAGAATAACTTGTGATGTGTTGACACCGAGACCTTCCACTGGTTGAGAGGCTGGTCACTTAGGGCTGTTGAAGGAAAGCTGGCTGCGGCACTGTTGTCTCCTGGGTGATAGCCTTATCATATACACAGAGAGAATCTAGTTACATGCAGTCAGAGAAGAGATTCTTGTAGCTTGTGTGTCTAACTACCTTGGTTTTCTCAGTGCTGATAGCATCCCTAATACTTAGAACTTTCCATATCTACCCTAGGAAAGTCATGGGGAAATAGGTGTTATTCACCCAACTTATGGTACCCACTTCTCTTAGTTACCCAGATATGCATATCTATCTATCTATCTTTCTATCTATCTGTCTATCTATCTATCTATCTATCTATCTATCTATCTATCTATCTATCTATCATCTATCTATCTATCTATCATCTATCTATCATCTGTCTCTGTCTATCTATCTATCTATCTATCTATCTATCTATCTATCTATCTATCTATCTATCTATCT
>CABHPH010120555.1:14445-29512 GCA_902168325.1 Peromyscus nudipes
TCTATCTATCTATCTATCTATCTATCTATCTATCTATCTATCTATCTGTCAGATATATGTCAATCAGATATATATCAGATATACACAACTCCACCCTACTAAAATTTTCATAGAGAATAAGATCCTATGAATTTGAACTACACTAGGGACTCATACAGTTTTCTTAGATGGAAATACCTCTGTGAAGGGGCAACAGTAAATTGAGGTTTCAACATAAGGACATGAAGTTTATCTGTTTTTTGTTTATCCTTAGACAAGAAATGCAACTCTGTCTACTGAAGTTTCTTCTTACACTTTTGAGAATTAAATAAAATATCTTGTAGAAATAAGTTTGAAGAGTTCCTGGCAATTAATTTTTAACTTATCCTGTTTGTGGAATACACCTTTAAAATTATTAAGGCATGAACCTGGAAGTCACTGGGTTGAGATGGCTTTTGTTGGCTATCATGCTTCCTAGCTCCTAGAGAAGGATTCCTTCGTTCTCAAGGACACTCCAATATTTCCATATCAATATTATAATTATTACTAGCTATGATTCTGAGGCATAGAATCAAAATTATGAAAGTTATATATCACAGAATGTCAGTTTTAGAGAAAATTTTATTATATATTCTAATGGGATCTTAAAAGGAGAAAAGAACCATGCTGTTTGAGTTAGGCAAGAGGGTCAGCCACAGGGTGGATAACAGCTACAGGTGGGCAGCAGCCGCACGAAGGGAGCAGAGCTTTTGAGAAAGAGTGGAAAAGCCTAAAGTAGCAGACAAAACACACTTAGCCTCTGGCCTGCATGTAAAAGAAAGACAGAAGGAAAACCTAAAACATAGTTATGCAAAAAAGCAGAGAGAAAAATAAATTATTGAGGCTTAAAATGACCCCACCCATGTCCTGTACTGAAGAACCTTCCTCTGCTTGATTTATCTTTTTATATCCTGATACTTCAAAGTTACGTGTTTTTTGAATGGTGTTCTGGAACTGCATGTATTCATATAGCTTTTTAAAAAATAAGTTCTTCCAATCTCTATGTGTCACTTAAATATGTATATTTAACATAATTACTAGTGATGTAAGGTTCACATATGTCATTTTGTCATTTGTTTCCTATATACTTTGGATTATTGATGCCTTCTCTATTACAGGCTTCAAAAAGTAATAAATAGGTAAGTTTCCTTGTGAAATGTCATTGTTTTATTATATTTTGAATTATTTTCTTAGTAGTTGCCGGGAGGTCTACACTGATTTTAATGTGGGACAGTCTAGCTAGGAATGATAACAATATAATCTCTGAACTGTGAATGCTTGCTGCCGTATACCTTGGCTTTGGATCTGCTTCCTCTGTGTTGTTGCTGTCATAGAAATGTGTCTGTACTTATTATGTCCACCAATATAGTAGCTCTTTATGGCCTTGTGTTTTAGAGAAGAGAAAAAATACACATCGTACTATCTTGTGTATCTACCAGTGTCATTGCCTAATCAATGTTCCTAGTTTCTTGAGGAATATTTTTAATTACAATCTAGTAACTTTTCATTTCAACTTCAAGAACTTCTTTGGCATCTCTCGTAGGTCAGGAAAGAAATAAATACAGATTTCCTATTTTTATCCTGAAATACCTAAATTCTGCTTCATCTTGGAATGATTAGCTTATGCTACACAGGATTCTTGTTTGATGGTCAGTTCAGCCCTTCAGCTCTATCACACTACCCGCTGGCCCCACGGTTTCTGGTGGACACATCAGCTGTTAATGTAGTGCATGTTCTTGGATGTAAATTGGCACTTTTATTTGGCTACTTTTGACTCTTTTTGTCTTTAAATTTTAAATGTTTGTTTATTCTTTGCCTAGCTATGGATCTTCAGGAATTTATTTTACAAAAAATTTGTTGAGCTTATGGCTATATAGATTAGTGTATTTCATCAAATTTTGGGGGGTTTGGTCATCATGTCCTCAAACATCCTTTCTGCTCATTTTCTCCTCCGTCCTATTTCTCTGGAACTCCTGCTATACAGATGTTGGGTAACAGGACTTCAGGGTTTGTTGACTTTCTTTTGTTTCTTTTTATTTGAATCCTCTAGATAAAGAACTTTGATTGACATATCTTAATGCTCATCATTTTTTCTTCTGACTGCTCAAGTCATCTGTTGAGTCATGTGACAATTTTAAATTGAATTATAATACTTTCCATCTCCAGAATTTCTCTGCTCTACTATTTTTGGAGAAAGAGCGAAGAGGGTATGTGTAAGAGGTTGGAAGGAGGAAAGGAAATAGGGGAACTGGAGCAATTATATTTAAATTTTAAATGTTTTAAAATGTGTTTAGTTTTTAAGAATTCACCTGTGCACCCAAATGTCTCATAGTTGTTAATTCTCAAGGCAGACATCCAACCCTTGACCTACAGAACCCGCTTCTGTGTCATTTCTGGGTTCTAGCCAATTTCCTCCTTACAGGAAGTTAATGACTCAGAATAGACACTTTACAGAATTTCCCACCACTAACAAACTGTTTAGATTTAGTCTAGAGAAGCTAACAAGGAAGTTTCTTTCTCAGTGAGGTGAATGAGACTGCCTAAAGGGTACTTCCAGGACATCACAACAAAGCACCATCAATTGCTGAAAGCTGAAAAAAAGTGTTTTTAACAGTATTTCATTTTTCTATTGGAAAGGACTTTAAATTACATTAATAAATCTCTTTTCCCCCAAAGAAATTATCTTTTATTATGCCAAAAATAATTTTAAAATATTGTCTAGCTTGTGAGACACCAAACTCACATTCCTCCTTAGTTCCATGTGCAATGTGCTGTGATTCTGTGAACTGCCTAAAACAGTTGTTTTAAAGCAATTGTAGCTTAATCTAACATTTTGCCTTTGAGGGTATTTTATTTGTCAATTTTTGAAAATATTTTACCTTATGTTTGGACTATATGTGTTTGTTGTTTTTCATATTTTTGTTGTGAACTGAGTATTTAAATTAATATAATTAAGATAATATACTAATAATATCAAAACACTATAAATGAAAATCTACTCCATCAGAGTTTTCTATTATATATTTATTGTTTAGTAACTTTTCTGAGCAAATTATATGAATTCCTGCTGTGTGTGTGTGTGTGTGTGTGCATGTGTGTGTGTGCATGTGTGTGTGTGTGTGTGTGTGCGCGCGCGCATGCGTGTGTGTGTGTGTGTGTGTGTGTGTGTGTGTGTGTGTGTGTGTGTGTTCTTCCCACTATATATTTAATGGTCACAAATTGATAATGCAGAGATTTTCTTAAATGCACTGGCATGTTAAGACTCTCAGTCTTGCTGAAGGCTCTATGTGGCTGAGTTATGGAAAACCTACAGCACTTACCTAGCCCCTGTATTATTTTCTCCTTGTATAGAAGCTTAGAGTTTAGGATTCGACTCTCTTAGTTCTTCTTGAACATATATACTACCATAAAAATATTCATTTCCCTACAGACAAGCATTTAAATTTAAGGAATAGTTGAAGGTTCCATTTTCTATTGACATCTCATTGTTCACATTTTGCTTTTGAGTGTTTCTTCCTTCTGTTGCCATTTCTATCTAATGTGATTTAGACAACAGTCCTCTATTTGTGTGTGTGCATTTACAAAAGCTGTTGCTTCCTCAATGAGCCTTGAGTCTGGTCAACTAAAGAGCTGATGAAGAAAAAGAAAAACATCGAAGAAAAAGACAAACACCGTGACTATTTAAAAATGACATTTGGGCTTTACAATACTCTTTGATTTTTGGAAGCATTGCTATTTTCTAATTATAAGATGTTGATTCTGGTGATTTTATTTTGCTGGTGTTCCTCCTGCCTTATGGAGGAGAGTCTTCCTGGATGTAGATATCCAGTAAATGATTTTGTTTTGTTTATACTAGTCCTGACTACTGAAAGACTCAGTAAATGGTGTTCATTTGTTTATCAGTTATCTAAGACAACTTAATGAGAATTAGGTTATGGTTATAATATTATAAATGATAATGAAGCAAAAAAGAAACAAAATAGTTTTCTTCTCCCTCCTTTTTTTCCCCCAGCATTTCCCATGTAAGATGCCAGTGGAGCTTTAATTAACAGTATTTTGAAGTATCAGTAAGAAAAATAGAATTATACTTTTAAGGTATATTAATCCCTAAAATCCATAAAATAGTATAAACAGACAGTAGATCTTTCCTTTCTTAGTGGTTGAGTGTAAAGTCCACTATTGCTTGTAGGCACTGAGATCTACTGGGGGATTGCCCCAGGGCGTGAAGAACAGAAAATACAGGCAGTCTAGGAAACTGGCTGATGTTCTTGGTGGAATGGGAATGTGTTGAAGGCTAGCTTTGTAACATGCTCCAGCAAATTCAGGGTGCAATGGCATAGTGAATAGCCAAAACCCATGGCTCTGCCTTGGGATCAGGGATGGCACAGGAACATGTAACTCTACAAAACCATCATCAGACTCTGCCATCTGCTTATTGGTATGGCAAATAGACAAACCATGTTTCAAAAAAGAAACTTCTCTTCAACTAGACTCCTAGAGACTGGACTAGGCCCTCTGCATAAGTGAGACAGTTGTGTAGCTTGGTCTGCTTGAGGGGCCCCCTTAAGTAGGATCAGGATCTATTCCTGCTGCATGAGCTGGTTTTTTTGGAGCCCACTACCTATGGTGAGACACCTTGCATAGCCTTGATGCAGAGGGAGGGTCTTGGACCTGTCTCAACTGAATGTACCAGGCTTTGCTGACTCCCCATGAGGTCTTACCTTTTCACAGGAGGGAATGGGGGTGTTGGAGTGGGAAGGCTAAGGGGAGAGGAGGAGGAGGGAAGAGAGGGGGATCTGTGGTTGGTATGTAAAATGAATAAAAATATTTCTTAATAAAGAAAAAAAAGAAACTTCTGAAAAGGATTTTCCTCTGTGGATCTCTCTGCAGAAATAACGTTCCATATATGGCAATCATTTGATGGATGGTCTTAAAGAAAATTGTATTTGGGGTAAAGAATATATTCTACTTTGTAATCTAAATCAATTCTCTATCCAAAACACTAACTTCAAATTCTAATAAATGTGCTGTAGTCATCTGAAAGAGAAAATGTGAAAATTTAGAGACATAAAGTTGTTTAAAATGTACTATATAATAGAGTTCGTGGCATCAAAACATGGATTAACCCCATGGTTCATTGCTTTTCTAATAAATGTTATCATGGAGCTTTGGGGACTAGTATTGCAAAGATGAAAACCTCAGCATTGTCTTGGGTACTTAATAAAGCCACTGGCATCCCTGGTAACTCTCCTGTTTTGTTTTTTACTTATTTGAGTTTGTGTTCACAGAAGTAAGAGCAAGATCCTCCTGTTAACATGGCATCTTCTTTTAGCCAAATGGGCCCAAAGGATCGTGTTACATTACAGAGTGTCATAAATGTGGCTCAGAGGCTGCGAGCCACTACCTCCCAGAATGTGAATTGGGAGATGGACTTTAGTCTCACACTTGTGGTTTCTCCTGTTCTGTGTGTTCCCCAAGTTACTGTGGAACTTCTTATATTGTGCTCAAGTGAGATGAGATATTTAAGTGTGAGGACTAGAACATACAGAGAAATATTTGCGTGTGAAACTTCATCATACACGCTGTGGTTTTAGAATTTACCCAGACTTGTGTAATAGACAAGACCACAGGATATGAACTCTGCTGGCACTGATGTGGCCTATATTAAATCACCCCATTTCCATTCACAAATAAAATCGGGAATAGAGCTTGATCTTGAATACAAATTTATAATTAGATCCAGGCAAGGTAATTTCAAACTCATCTATTATCATAAAGTGGGAAGAAATGTCATACAAATTGCTCAGTGGTAGGCTCCCTGGATGGAAAACAGTTCATAAACAACTGATAGTTGTTTAATAGTCTACTTAGAATTAAGAATTTTTTCATCTCTGATTATTCATCAGACACCATTGCAAAAACAATGTGCTACTAATATACAAGATGTCTTCCAATAGGCATAGAAAACCCTGTAATAGAAAAAAACTGAGGACATTCAAAGATACATAGCAAGAAATGAAAGAATCTGTCATAAAAGCCCAAGTTTAGGGGTTAAAACCTAATGGAGGCACATTATGCGTTGTGATTAGAAAGAGCTGAACTGGCGTTTACTGTGACAAGAATCTCCAGTTTATTGGATGCATGTCATTGGAATTTGCCCTTTCTTTTTATGTGTCTTTCCATGATGAATGCCAGTGCTGAGAAATGAAGAGCTCTTAGCCTCTTCATACTTTACTGGATCCTGGTGAACTTGCCAATTGAAGCTTCTACAATTTTTGCTTCAAGGTCATCAGAGGGGGCAGAGTCATCCAAACAAGGTCATTGACTATGTGAAAGTTAATAGTTGTTCCTTGAAAATAAAAGTCAGAAGAACATTAGAGCACGGAGGATATAATTACTACAAGAGGGAGAACGGATGAAGGGAATATTTTCTTTCTTAAAATGTAATTCATTTAAAACAAATGTGATAAATAGTGCTTGGACAACTAAGGTCACCTGGTGTGCTCTTGGTAATTCAATTAGGGGGAATCTGAAAGCGGTAAGTGGGTGGTAGGTGGGAGCTGTAAAAGCACTGAACTGTTAATAATCTGAGACTTCTTCATCCCTTTATGTGGATGAAAGTGGATCAATTATGTGAACGCATAAGTCTCCGTATTGTCCTCATTTCATATATGGGCCCTCGGGGAGACTGCACAAGGTTCCCCAGTGCTGGGATGGAGCTATGCCTCCTGGAAGAGGCTCACTGGCTTCAGCCTGAATTTCACTTAGGGAAAAATGTAACAGCTTTTTTTTTTAAGTCATAATTTTGACGTCCTGAGAGCCGAGCATCCTTGGATTTGGAGCCTGTCTGATGTTCACAGTGAACATTCAATTGTAGCCAGAGAGATCACTTAGCCCTAAGCTGAGGGCTAGGAAGACCAGCCAGCTATCCTAACAGCATAGATCCAAGGAGCGGGTGGGTAGGGTTTGTGGAGTTTTTTTTTTTTCCAGAATTTTTAGATTTAGATTTTTTTTTTACACCATCCAGCATACATGTGGGTGGAATCCAAATTTAATTTTACCCCAAGCAAATCTGCTAACAGTGTTTACATGTTTTCAAGCAAAATTAAAAAACAATCACAGAATTCTTAGTTTGATAAAAAAATACATTTGTGAAGATAATGAGATTGTCATATAAAATTAAAAAAATATTTTCCATGTAGGTGTGACACCTCAAAGTTAAGTGGAATTTATTAAACATTATGTCATTCTGAATGTTATATCCTATGTTAGTTTATTATAATATGGATTGTTTGTAGAGAATTAAGCATTAATACTAGAAAATAGACTCTTCAGATGTGGTGTTGAATATCCAGCGTTCTGCAGGCTGATGTAGAAGGATTTGCATGAGTTCAAATCCAGATTGAACTATATAGCAAGCATCATGCCACCTTGGGCTTTAGACTGAGGCCTGTCTCAAAACAAACAACAGCAGCAAACCTCAAATCGAACTAAAGAGAAACAAACAGGCAAACAGAAACATACTTCTTTCTACTATTCATCAATGAAGTTGTATAGAAAAAGCAGATCATCTAAAGCACCCATGATGAATGAACGTTTCAACACTATTGACCAGTGTAACCGTCTTTCAGATGTCTGCCAGGTGACAGCTGAATCAAAAAGTACGCAAAACCAAGCGTGTCTGAGAAGCCACCGTGGCCACTGGTAAAATCACACAGCATGTGCATCCATTTCTTTTCTCAATGAGCTAACAAAATGCCTGACAAGAGCAGCCGAAGGCTTGGCTTTGGCTCACACTTTGAGGGTCCAGCTCGTCAAGACAGAGAAGACATGGAAGCAAGAGCTTGACAGGTCACACCGTGCCAGCCACCAGGAAGGATAAAGAGACGAGTGCTGGTGCTCAGTCCACTTCTCCATTTTGATCAGTACAGGATCTCAGCCCATGGCGTGGTGCTGCCCACATTCACAGTGAGCTTTCCAACCTCAACAGAATCTAGAACCCATTCCAGGCACAACTACGGGTTTGTTTTCTAGGTTATTCTTGATTCTGTCAAGTTGACAACCAAAACTAATCATCACAACATATGTTGGTCATATAGATAAGATGATATTGTATTTTTAGGAAGGCTGAAAAGGGGGTAAATTTTTTATTTTTAATCAAGTTCAAGTTCAAATTGAAATTGTCATGGGTTTATAAACAACTCATTGAGTCCATTCTGTAAAAGAATGTAAAGAAAAGCTCTTCCTGCTCCTAACTTATTCTCATATCACAGGACAAGACAGAAAGAAGGAAAGAAATACTTGACCACAGTAACAAAAGGCATTTCCTAGAAATGCTGGAAAACTATTCTGCCATTTAAAATCTTATTTTCAGTTCTTTTTGTTTTTAAATTTTATTTTCCTATATATTCAATTTTTTCAGTAGTATGGATGGAACCCATGGGCTCAAACGTGCTAAGTAAGTGCTCTACCTTTGAACTACATCTTCAGCCTTACTTTCCCTTTTTATCTTGGGGATGTTCTTGGCCCTTTAATAGGGCATTCATCTACATTCTGCCTTTACTTTACTCTTTATCATTGTATATTCCCATGAATGTCATCCTTTCCCATGGATTCAATTGTGTCACCCTTGAAAGGAATCCCCAAAATAGATTTCAAAAATTTTGCATTGACGGCTGTGTTTCCAGCTACTACTAAATGAATATTGCTTCCATATTTCAATTCAAAGTTGGCCATGATGGAGTATTTACACCAGGGAAATTGGCAAACACAAGGTTTACTCTCTTCATTACAAAGTTGATGGTTAAACACTTAATAGCACAGGATTGTCATCTGAATTTTGAAAATACACTTCTATATAACATGCATGAAGTAGAAGTCTTTTGTCTATCTAGCCATCTCTTTCCACTTATAGATGCTTCTACCCCCGGGAATGTCACCATGGATGTCCTCATTCCGTTGATGGGGATTGCCTTTGGGTGAAGCCCTTAGTTCTCTTTTACCTACTTTATTGTCAATTAACCCTTCTAAAATACCATCACCTTTCATGACTTACCGTATGGTTTATATGCTGAGTACTTCCCACATTCCATTTCTACCTCTGACCTCTCTGCAGACAAGTGATACTCAGTTGTCAATTTAACATATCTACGTAAATAGCTGAAAGGCTAACCCTCAAATGGGTCCCCTTTTAGTCAGAGTAAAAGCAAACACGCTTACAATGGCCTAAAATATTCTGTAAGGTTCACCAGTGATTTACTGTGATCTTCTTGCCCATCATACCACTTCTTGCTCACTCTTCTATTGCTACCCTGGCCTTGTTCTCTTTGAATTTGCCAAAAATCTTCCTGCTAGTTACTCCTTCCCAGAATGTTCTCCCAAAACCCACACTCACATAGCTAATTCCCTCTACCTTTCCCAAGTCTTCAGGGATGTCTCCCATTTCCAATGAATATGGCTCAGACATCTGTAAATGAATTTCTAAATGGTCTTTATTAAATAAAAAACATGAAGCCATAAATTTGGGTTAAAGCCTTAGAGAGATAAAGGATATACAGAAAGCCACCAGCTAACCTCACCTCACCAACTCTGTAGCTTACAAGGAGAGCGAGCAACATCATAAGAGAGTTTTCTGTTGGTAATGTAAGTTAAAATAGAAAGTGAATTAGGTACATTTTGAATAGCATACTGTCAACAGTCGATGCGAGGGCACTTTGTTGCCCAGTGGCTAACTTTTGCCACAGTGAAAGTTAACTCCATATGCATTTTCTTCAGACAGCACTATTCCATAGATCAATCTGCCCATATGGTTCTTCAGTTGTGACCTCCTGTATACTGCTCTGCTTTTCCCACAGCACAGAGCATCTACTTTATACACTCATCATCTTTCTTGTTTATTATGTGTACTTCTTGTCTAGCAGTTAAGCTGCTTGGGACCAGGGATGTTGACTGCCTGTTATTTGATTTATATCAGCATGCAGAGAGCAGTGACTGTCCTGTGATGAGCATGCTACAAATCTTTGTGAATGATTGACCTATCTTGAAAGACAATTCATCATTGGTCTCATTTCTTTTGAACATCCAAACTATAACCTAAACTAAGTCCTTCCTCATTTAAGCCCTTCCTTGACTGTTCATCTTTAAGAGTCTCCAGGAATGGGGCAAAGGTATGAATGAGTGAGTTACTACCGGAATCCAAAGGTTGAGGCTTCAATTAGGATTGTGTTTCCTTGAAACATCTAGGAGAATAAACAATATGAAAATTAATTCTGAATATCAAATGGGGACAGTAGAACTTACTTTAAATCCAAAATCATGTGGAAGATTAACTCAAAGCAGGCAGCCTCATGAGAGAACAGAAGATTGAAATAGCAGAGCATCAGAGTAGCACACTGTGAAGCCACGAATGGGCCTTCAAGTCTTGTGTGTTCACTATCATGCAAATTCTTGCTATGTGTAAGTAAGTGGGTCTGAAAAACTTAACACAGGCAGATGGCACTGTTTTTCTCATATTTTGCCCATGCTTTCTGTACGCTTAATTCCCATGATTCCCAAAATTCTGTTAACATTACTCCTGAGCACCAATGGCAATTTCAATGCAATCTGTATTTTGAAAAATCCTTTAATTTCTATGCCCTTATGATAGATACTTATCCAGCCAATGCTTAATGAGTGTGCCAAGAAGTGAACAAACGTTCACTTATTTTAATTTGTCCCTTAAATTAACACTGTAAGTTCTGTTTCTTCTCCATTTTGTTTATTTATGTTTGGATTAAAAAATACATTTCTGATCATAGAAGTTAAAGTTCTCCATGCATAATCCATTCAAATGCTTTCTATACCACACTATCATCAACGATGACCTCAGGATTTGCCCACCCTGAAATGTAGCCCTATCGTGGCATCTGTACCACAGCTGGACATCTCCAGCTTGAGGCTGTTCCTGCTTCGTGTACCCCAGGTACCAGAATCAAATTGTCATTCCTGATTGTGCTGTAGAATGCTATCATATGCCATAGCTTATAGTTCTACATTGGCCTGTAGAACTTTACTCCCTTTTCAGTGGTTACGGTGAGCTAAGAGGTCTCTATCTCGGAGCACAGCTCCCCATCTCCTTTCCACCATCAGCCATACTACAGTCCTTGTTCCTTCCTCTAGTACTCCGGAGCCCTCACCACCTCCCCATCTCCTTTCCACCATCAGCCGTATCATGGTCCTCCCTCTTTCCTCTAGTCCCCTTCAGCCCTGATCAGGCTGATTTTTAATTATATTTTATTTTTTTCATGTGTATGTCTGGTGTGTGTTTGTGTGTGTTTGTGTATGTGCATGCATGTGAACTTTGTGTGTGTGTGCAGGTGAGTACACCTGTGCGCACACAGAGATCAGAGGAGGAATGTCAGGTGTCCTGCTCTATCACTCACCACATTACTCATTTGAGACAGGGTCTCTCAGAGAACATAAAGCTAGGCTGGCAGCCATTAGACCCCAGTGAACTTCCTGTCCCTATCAACTGTACCGCCATGCCTGGCTTTTAGGTGATGAACCATCTTTCAAGCCCCTTTGTTTGTATATAAACTGTTGTTTACATGCCTGTTCCTGCTGAGGACTGAAATTCCTATGGACCACAGAAGCCATGTTCTCCTTGGCTTTCCATTTCCACAGTACATTCTTTCTTATTAGAAGTCTCCTGTCAGTGTTTTTGGAATGATATGTATATACACATTTGGGTCCATATATTGCTGTAATGATTTAAAGCAGGCATTTAGAAGCATTATAGCTGCTATATATGTTTGTTGAAGACTATATCAAATATTAACTTTCTATATGGATACCAGAGTATGTATATTATTGTATTAAACTTCTACTGTTAATATAATATATTCTTATAACACATCCTCTCTCATTCTCTACACACATGTACACATATATGTATTACATATATGTATATAATGGGGTCCATCCTGACAAACCCATTTATTGAGAATGAAGTCCATTGAAAATGCATTTAATAGGCCTAACCTACTGCTATTTACATTTTAAGCACAACACAATACAGAGTGTTGGTTCCTTCTCTTGAACTTCTGACCAGCATCACAAGAGAGTTTTAACTACCTTCTGTTAGCCTGAGAAAGATCAAATGTCAAAATTGGAAGTGCCATTTCTACTGAGTGGCATAGTAAGGTCAAAACACTAAGAGTCAAGAGTCTGAGGATGAATAGTAGAGATACAACCCACTAGCTGTATGGGCCTGACTTAAATCTCTGGTACAAAAACAATGTAAGTTGAATTACAGTAAATCAAAGACTATCTGAATTTGGATATGCATATCTATGTGTATATAAAATATATTTCTCTTACCTAAATATTGGTGGTTGGAAAGTGTCATTAACTTAGCAGAGAGACCAGGCAAGTCTAGGTTAAACAACCCTGTATTATATTCCAGATAAAAGGTTCCATAGTCATCAACAGGTCCACAGACAGTGCTGAGGAGGAACTGGCCCAAAGTCTGAGGCAGCAAAAGAGACAGGCAAAGTATGAAAACAAAGAGCTGTGCCGTCTTATCTCAGTCTAAGCATGATCAGACATCATAGAATCAACTTAATCGTCAGTATTTGCAGCAAAGGTGGCCTTCAATACCCTGGGTGGCTCATAAAATCTCCTCTGATTCAGCAAAAGTGTAGTAGGGTAATGTTCTAATTTGTGGGAAAAGTGAGCTATCATACGTCTCTCTTCATATGAAGTAAGACTACATTTTGTTAAAAATATTATGTTTTTATGCATATATGCACACATTGTGTTAAACCTCTACTATTATATATAAAATGCAGTCATATCAGAATACCTTTAGATACACGCACACATGCGCGTGCGCGCATACACACACACACACACACACACACACACACACACACACGTATATAAACACCTCTCTGTCTGTAGAACTGGTTTATGAACATATACATGCCTCGTGTGAATGTGTGTGTGCATGCATGTGTGTGTGTGTGTGTGTGTGTGTGTGTGTGTAGGCATACAATTTCTTCCCTCTCCTTATTTTCTCTCATTTACTCCCCATCTTTATATTCTTCCTCCATCCCTCTCTCCCTCTCTCCTTCCTTCTATTTCCTTTCTTCATGTCTTCCTCTCCCTTCCACTCTCTTTGATCTGTCTTTCTGTCCTTTGCTTCCTTGTTTTTCTTATTTTTGAGGTACAATTCTCTTTGATGTACTTGGTGTACACAATGGAAGGTGCTGATGGTTATAAAAACCACTGTCCCCTTGTACTGCATGAGTGATGTACACGTTTCCAACTTGAAAACACCTCACCTATTTGTTCCCAATTGTGCAGAGCATCAGAACAAATTGTTTTGTATGTTTCTTTGAAAGGAAGATTGAATTCAGTCACATAGGTGTTTAGGAATCTGTGATGTGAATTGCCTCCAGTCTTTGAGGACCTTTGTGAGGGACAGCTCTCTGAAAACATTGCTGCAGTTAACAGAACTGGTCATTGCTACAGAGGCCCATATTTTGAGAGGTACTACTTGACTATCCTCAGCTCATATTTGGCTGATCTTTGGATATAGGACCATGACAGCAAGTGGTATGTACTAAGGACGACCTCACTGTGTTGCAAAACTGAAACCATCTCATAATAGACATCAGCAAACTGATGACCAATGTTGGGTGGTTGACTGCTCTGCAAGAAAATGAAAATGTTTAGAAATAGTTTCAAATCATTATAGATTGAGGCCATATTTTTTTCTAAACCTTTTGCTGTGATGGGCAAAAGGACACAATGTGGTAGCATTGTATTCCCCAAAATATTGTGTACCCTAATAAATTTATCTGGGGTCAGAGAACAGACAGCAACTAGATACAGAGGCTAGAAAATGGTGGCACTCACACCTTTAATCCTAGCATTCCAGAGATAGAAATCCCTCTGGATCTCTGTGAATTCAAGGCCACATTGGAAACAGCCAAGCTTGGTGACACATGCTGTTAATCCCAGAAAGCCAGCCTTTAATCCCAGGGAGGGGTAGTAGAAAGCAGAAAGGTATATAAGGCGTGAGGACCAGAAACTCAAGGCATTTGGCCTGGTTAAGCATTTGGCTGGTTAAGCTATCAGGCTTCTAGCAGCACAGTCCAGCTGAGAGCCATTGGGATGAGGACACAGAGGCTTCCAGTCTGAGGAAACAAGATCAGCTGAGAAGTTGGCCAGGTGAGGTTAGCTGTGGCTTGTTCTGTCTCTCTGACCATCCAGCATTTCACCCCAATAACTGGCCCTGGGTTTGATTTTATTAATAAGAACTTTTAAGATTCATGCTACATCACAAGGACTCCACTTTATTACTTATCCAAGTTGAAAACTAGGAGAGACTTCCCAACCACTGGAAGACCTCGAGTATAAACATTTATATTTTGATTGTTCTCTTTGTTTCTGCAAAGCAGTTCAAGGTGATTATTAGACAATCTGTAATATTTTCTGAATTGTATGGCTTGGTTTTATTTTGTTTTATCTTGTTTGGTTTTATGAGGCAGATTCTCATGCAGCCCCAGCAGATCTTGAACTCAAGGTGTACCTGAGGCTTACCTTGCACTCTTATCCTCCTGCGTCTACCTCCTAAGGGCTGGAAATTACAGGTGTGCATTGCTAAACCTGGTAAATTACGTTGGGCAGGGATCCATGATGAGAACTTCTTAGTGGAACAGGGGAAGAAGCAGCAACAGCAATCAAAAACATGCTGGAGGCTCCTGGTTGGGTCCTCCAATGCACTGTGTCTACTGAGAACCAGACTTTAGCAAGTTCTAACCCTTGAATTTCAGAACAAACTGACTAAATTAATGAAATTATACACAGAATGGTGATGTAGTTGTGCTGAGAGCTAATCTGGAGCGACTGTATGCATGCTGTCCAGCCTGGGATGTAAAACGACCTAAGGTTACTCTTCTTTGAAGTCTCTCTCTCTCTCTCTCTCTCTCTCTCTCTTTCTCTCTCCCTCTCTCTCTGCGGTGTATGTATGTGTGCACGTGGTACGTGTGTGTGTGTGTGTGTG
>CABHPH010120557.1:3159-25492 GCA_902168325.1 Peromyscus nudipes
CAGTACAATACTGCTGCTGATTTCTGATTTCTTCCTGGAGCTCATCCTCCACCAACTTTCCCAGACAGCTAGAGTTGCCTTATCAACCAGAGGTAGGAAGGGAGGATGCTGGAAGGAGGGTCTGTTATCCACGAGGCCAGGGAAATCAAACGTGTTGATATCCATTGACCACCTTCGATTCCTTCCCTCTTCCTGACAGTTTTTCCCCTCCAGCCCTGTTCCCTGCATGTGCCTGCCCCACTCTGGTTTGCTTTTCTGTGTGTGCGTGTGCATATACATTTCCCCATTTATATGGCTGCACACGTGTGTGCAGATGTGCAAGCCCGAGGTTGGTGTCAGCATCCTTTCTCCACCTTATTCGTTGAGTCAGGGTCTCTCAGTTGAACTAGAGAAGCCACCATGCCTGCCTTGCATTTACGTGGGTTCTGGGGTCAACCCCAACCTTCATGCTTCCTTGGCAATTGCTTTCTCCACGGAGGCATCGCCCCAGCCCTGCTTGTTTATTTTATTTATTTACTTTAATACCCTGTACCTGTGAATCTTTAAAAGACTGACTGGCCCTCAGGTAGCTGGAGCTTAGTTAGCCATGGTCATAAATAGCCAGGACCTGAGCAGCCCCAGTCAGGCCACGTCTGGGTGTGCTCTCCCTCAGGGCTGGGTCCCCTCTCTGCCCCACTTTGCTGCATCCTCCCTTCCTGGAGACACATTTTCATACAGATTTTGTTTCCATAACTCCCCACCTCAGAGTCAGAATGTTTTGGGGTTTTTGTGTGTGACTTCAATTTTTTTCCCTCAAATGATGCTATTTGGTGTGTTTTCCCTTTGTAATGTAACCTGCTAGAAGTCTGTAGGTCTGCTCTGTTGATATTTTGTCTGTGAGGTTTGACTAGAGCCCAATCTTGTCCAGTTAAGTCTGAAGTTTTTGATCAATTATTGCTTTCTTTTTCAAGGACTATTTATACTTAAAATGTTGATGTGTTCATATAACTTTTCTTTTGACCTTTTAAGGAAATGAATTCTATTTTTAAAGTTTCACCCCCTTAAAGAATGAAATATGCTCTTGCTTTCATTTCTAATATTTTGCTTAGTGTATTTGTCTCTATAGTCATAAGCAAGATGCTTCTCTTAGCTTGCTCTCCTGTGTGGTCTTTGTCAGGTTTGGATGTTGGACTTTGCTAGAATTTTCTAAAATAAACCAAAAGCCTGAATTCTTCTTGGTAGTCTGTAACTGGTATAGCTACAACAGAGGGCAATGGGAAGGACAGTCCTTACTGGGTGTCATTTTTACACCACACACTATGCTCAGCACCTAACTTTTCTAAAACATTTTTAAATGTTTTAGCCCCACAACAACTCAGTGTCCCCTTGTGAGCTCCGTTTTCCTGAGGAGGAAACCAAGGCTTAGTAAGGCAGAGCTGCTAAAACTGGGCATTGGGATTCAGGCACAGACAGGCTGACTCCAGCGGTCTCTATTGCATCTTCTTTGCATAAAGAGGCTAATTTGCATGTCTGATGGTCCTTGGCTGCCCACCTGGCTTGCAGCTGTTGCCCTCTGGAAAGCCAGGTGCTTAGTGAATGGTATCTTTCACATTACATCATCGCCCACTTTTCTTGTGGAGGGGGTAGCAGGCAGGAAGCATTGATGAATTTTCTGGGGCAGCTGTGTTTTGTCTAAACAAGGCTCTCTTTAGCACCCCAAGAGTGCTGGCACAGAGACCTAACCCCTACCAGGCTCCCACTAGAGGAAGCTTTCCCGTGGTGCCCATGTGTTGCCAGGCTGGATTCTGGGAGCTGGCAGGGAATTTCTCCTCTGGAAATTTGTCCCCAGGTGAACTCAGCTAAAGGAATATCACACTTAAGAGCTTTGCCCTTGAATGGACCAGGAAGGTGGAAAAAACGCAGTCTGAGCATTTTCCCCTCTCCCTGTTGAGTACTGGACAGCTGGGAAAAGTCGTAAGAGGTGGAGTCATGCACCCCTCCACGTGTCAAACGGTCTTGCTCTATCTGTGGCTCAACATCATTTTCCCAACTCAGGTCCAAATATTGTTAGGAAGAAGTTAAAGAAGGAGAAGCTCCTAGCTGTGTACCCAAGTCACTTGGAAGAGGCCGGTGGCATGGTGGGAATACCAAGGACATGGGTACCTGATGAAATGGATCCTATGACAACCAGAATCCTATTACTCATATATAATTGAATTTTGAGCTCTGCTGGGTGATAACAACATGGATTATCACAGGAGAACAGCTCGTGGTTTTGTTGTTGTTATTGTTTGTTTTGTTTTGCTTTTTTTGTTTTGTTTTTTGTTTTTTGTTTTTGTTGTTTTGTTTTGTTTTTTCCCAAATAGTCAAAAGCAGTTTCAACTGAGCAAAGATTGAGTGGATAAAATAGGGTCTTGTTTGCATGGCCCAAGGCCAGCCATTGGGTGTCTTGAATGTCTACAGAAATTACTCCCTCTTCACGCACTGAGCTTGAGAATGGAAATGGGGTTGTTAGGTAGTGCCTGGCTTGAGCTGAGCAGCATCAGCATTCTGCTTCCTTATTATTCAGAAAGAGTAAACTGTACGTTTGAGTGTTTAAGGTGTGAGATTTATAAACAGGATAGACATGGGCCCTGCAGCCAGCCTCCTCACAAACCCACTGGGGAATGGGTCTGAAAAGATGCTCTGGGAGTTGTGAATATGGTAAATGGAGCAGGCTTGGGGGTCAGAAAATACACCCCAGTGCATCCTGGGAGATGTTAGGAAAAGGGGAGGTGCTGAGACAAGGAGGGATGTGGGCTGCTGTAGAAAGGGTGGAGTGCCTCACAAAGAATAGAGAGGAAGGAGACCTGAGGGGCTGATGCATTCAGCAGGGCCAGATGGCACAGGACCTGGGAGATCACAGCGAGATGTCCCACATAAATGGAAGAAGATGCCAAGTGTGTGTGACAACTTCTGTTTTGCCTGAATGTTGGAGCCATCATAATGTCCTAGGACACATTTATTATAAAATCCTAGTCCAACTATTAGCTGAAAAAGGAAAGGCAAAAACTAAAACAAAACATCTTTTATAGAGGTCTTTAAATTGAGACTAGAGTGGATATCATCAAAAAATGAACGTTAACTGTTGATTGAATCCAAGCTTTAAATCTAGCCTATGTCATAGTGGAATACATGTTGAGTACAAGCTGGGGAAAGGCCTGAAATGTCACATCGCACAGGGGGAACAGCCCCCTCATAAAGGACAGGGTCTAGTGCAGTCACAAAGCCAGGTATACCAAAGTTCAAGTCCTCCTTTGAGAAACCCAAATCGAGATTCAGAAGATCCCCTGTCTGAACACATGGCTCAGGGCTATCAAGGTGTGTCCACAGTATCCTGCTCTCTGAATCAGCATTCTAGTCAGACAGTTCAGGGATGTAACATTAGCCTTGGCTTTGGGGAACAAACTTTCTTTCACTTAGCTGAGAGTATGTAGCACCAGTTTTATGTCCAGTATGTGCTGTGCTCAACACACCCCTTAGTTCACTGGGGCTTTTTGAAAGACACGAAGTCCTCAGATCCCCTCAACTTCTCTGACCCAGCCCATATGAGCTCTCACTCACCACTGAACCCTCTCATCTGTCCATCTGGAAGGAAGGAATGTTCTAGTGGGGACACAGCCATGTGGTATCATCCGTTCCGGAAGTCAGACACTTCCCTTCCTCATGAGGACTTCCGGGAGAAGCAGCAGGAAAGTGAAAGGTGAAGAGAGAGTAGTAGTTTCCACGGGATGAGGGCGTGCCTCTCTCCACATGTGGATGTAGATTAAAAATAAAAGAGGAGGTCAGGCTTTTGCTGAGGAAGGGACCAGTCCTTCTTTCTCCTTTAGTTTTTTAGATTATTTTATGCATAGAATGTTTTGCCTACATGTGTGCCTGTGCACCAGGTACATGTAGTGCCCATGGACATCAGAAGATGGCGTTGGGTCCCCTGGAACTGGATTCACAGGTGGTCGTGAGCTGTCCTGTCGATGCTGGGAACCAAATCTTGGTCCTCTGCAGGAGCAGCAAGTGATGTTAGCACTGCGCAGTCCTCTCCAGCCCGTTACAGGTTCCTTATGCTTTGCTTCGCTCCTTCCCCCGCGTGCATCCTGAGTTTACTCAGTGTAGCTGTTTGTGAAAATCTTCTCTCCTCCCTTCCAGCTGGCTGGGTGCCCCCTCCCCAACCACACCTTCTGGAAATCTGTGTCTGTCTCAGTTAGACAACCTGGGAGCCTAGATTCAGCTCTTTTCCTAAGTGGGGTTTTTTCAGACCGTTACTTGTCCTGAGATTTATTGACCCAAAAACAGATGGTTGCCTGCCATTTGCAAACCCTGCAGAGAAGGCATGATGCAGGGGCTTTGAGTACTGGTCCTGGACAGCGAGGAAAAAGTTGACAAGCCACCATGACTGTGCTCTGGGGGTCACTGCTGGTTGTATTTGGGGCCTCTTGAAAAGCATATAGCAGTTACCCAGTAATGTTCACCCAAAGGACAGAGACTAGAATAGTCCTCATTTACCAGCTTCATTCCTGGTTGGTTGAGTGTGCCAGTCAGGGGAGCACTTGAATGTGAGTGTCCCTAGAACCGTCTGTTGAAGACAACACAGAGCTGGGATCAGGGCTGGGCTGAGAGGGACTTAACGAAACCTATGTCTGACTCTGCCCCAGCCCGGCCTCCCACAGCATGGACTTAGCTTCTCATTGCTGGTTGATTTCAAAGCAAAAGGTGGCAGCTAGCTCTTCTCCATCCCTAACTGTTTACTGAGGTTTTCTACAGGCCCCAAGAGAGAGCAGCCTCCAGAAGTTCTCCCTTTTCTGGAATGTCAGCCACTTGTCATCTATTTCAATTCAGAAATACCAAATTAAAATGTCTCCCGACTCTACCCTGTCTGGAATATGAACCATTTTTCTGTCCAGAGTATCCATGCTGTATGTCCTACTCACCACAGAACTCAGTCAATAGCTGCTTAAGTTCTCAGATGAACTGCCTTTCAAAGCACTTACGTTCTATAAACTCATACTGTATTTAATCATTGTAGTGTGATGCAAGGGAGACCCCAGGGCATAAAGCATGGGAGCACAGAGTAACTCCAGCCCAAGTCAGAGAAGTGGTGTGTATAGGTTGAGTATGGCCTGTGGTTTTAGGCATCAGCTGGGAATCTCGACCCACTTGGAGATAAAAGGGGACACTCTGTGGATTAGGTAGAAAGGAGAGGTAAGAGTGGTGTCTTGGAAGGTAAACAGGGTTTGAATCTAGACTTTACCTCTTTCTTGTCATTTTACATACATAAATTAGAAAAATTTAGACAGGCATGGTGGTGTGTGCCTGTAACCCCAGCATCTGGGAAGTAGAAGCAGGAGAGTGGAGAGTTCTAGGCCAGCCCTGGCTGTGTAGCAAGTTCAAGACCAAGATCCTATCTCAAAAACATATTCATATAAATAAAAATTAAAAGTTTTAATGTGAAAATATCTCAAAACAGAACATTAAAACTATACTTTTCAAGAAACTTGGAGCTACAAACCAGACTTCAAAACAGGAATTTATGTTATCTATTTTTATCACAGCTTCCTTCTGCTTACAAAATGAGTCAGACTAAAAACAATCTCTTTGAGATTAGGTCTAACATAGCCCAGGCTGCTCACTACAAGCTGACCTTGAACTCCTGACCTTCCTGCTTCTGCTTCCCAAGTGCTGGGATTACAGGCATGTGCTGGTTAGTTTTACATCAACTTGACATAAGCTAGAATTGTTTTTGGAAATGGAAACCTGAATTGAGAAAATGCCTCCAGACTTGCCGGTAGACAAGTCGTCTGTACGGCATTTTCTTATCGATTATTGGTGACTGATGTGGGAGGAACTACCTCACTGTGTGCAGTGCCACCCCTGAGCAGTGGTCCTGGGTGGAATAAGAAAACGGGCTGAGCAAGCTGTGGGAAGCAAGCCTGTAAGCAGCGCTCCTCTGTGGCTTCAGTTCCTGCCCCCAGGTTCCTGCCTTGCTTGAGTTCCTGCCCTGACTTCCTTAGGTGATGGACTATGATGTGGAAGTGTGAGCTGAAATCAACTCTCTCCTCACCATGTTACTTTTGGTCACGGTGTTTTATCACAGCAACAGAAACCCTAACACAGGCACGCTGGCTAAGACATCATGTCTGATTCATACTGAAAGTTTAAAGGGGGGGGGAAGAAACTTTTTTAATAGAGTTCTGTATATTTCAAATAAAAATAAATAGACCTGCTTCAGTAATTTACAGATATTTACTTAAGGAGGAATGTCTTAAGGAGGCAAGCTCTCTTCTGTCCAAGTGGCCTGAGCACGACCTCCCTGACTGAGCCTCTCCTGACTGAGCACGCCCTCCTGGGTGAGGGAAAGTGCTTCTTTGAAGGTCGTTATGAAGCACCTCCTTCGGTTTTGTTTGTTTGTTTCTTTGATGTTTATCGTCTACTTGTATTACTTTTTATTTGCAGTACCCTCAAGTACATTAGGGACAGTAAATACAGCTGGCGTCTCTTCTGAGGTGGTGTGTTTTTCACATTCAGAAGATCATTCGTCAGTCACAGGGACTGTGTGATGCCAGGGTTTCTCATGCATACCTCACCTCTCCCCAGGCCTCGCCCCTTCTTTCTGGAAGATGGGCTTAGTACTCACAGCCCTGAGAAATCCCTGCTACCTTCATCAGCTTCTTCCTGCAACAGCAGATCTATTTCTTGGTTCTTCCAGGGATTAAGAGTAGTAGAAAGTGGTTCTCATCCCCCATTCTTTGCCCTCCATTCCCTCCTCACCCCCAGCTTGCTCATGTAGATCTCATCTATTTCTCCTTCGCTGGGCTATCTATGTGTCCCTCTTAGGGTCCTCCTTGTTAGCTAGCTTCTCTGGAGCTGTGGGTTGTAGTCTGGTTATCCTTTGCCTTACATCTAGTATCCACTTATGAGTGAGTACATACTATGTTTGTCCTTCTGAGTCTGGGTTACCTCACTCAGGATGATATTTTCTAGTTCCATCCATTTGCCTGCAAATTTCATGATATCATTGTTTTTTACTGCTGAGTTAGTACTCCATTGTGTATATGTGCCACATTTTCTTTATCCATTCTTCAGTTGAGGGGCGTCTAGAGAGTGGGAGAGCAAGGAAAAAGATACCATGATAAACGAAGATATCATGGGAATAGGAAGAGGCAGGGTGCCGGGGAAGTTCTCAGGAATCCACAAGGATGACCCCACCTTGGACTACTGGCAATGGTCGAGAGGGTGCCTGGACTGGTCTACTCTGGTGACTGGTCTAGTGAATACCCTAACTGTTGTTATAGAGTCTTCATCCAGTGACTGATGGAAGCAGATGCAGAGATCCACAGCCAGGTACCAGGCTGAGCTCTGGGAATCCAATCAATGAGAGAGAGGAGGGATTCTGTGGGCAGGAGACGTCAAGATCATGATGGGAAAATGTGCAGAGATGACCAGCCACACTAGTGGAAACCCATGAACTGTGGACTAAAGCTATGGAGCCCCCATAGGACTAAACTAGGCCCTGTGGATACGGGAGACAGTTGTTTATCTTATACTGTTTGGGGGGGCCCCCAGGCAGGGGGATCAGGATCTGTCCCTGGTGCATGGATGGGCTTTTTGGAGCCCAGTGCTAGCCTTGATTCAGGGGGGAGGGGCTTGGACCTGCCTCAGCTGAGTGTGCCAGCCTCTGCTGACTCCCCCTGGGAGACCTTGATTTGGAAAATGTGGGGATGGGGGGTGGAAAGAGGGAAGAGGGGGGAGTCTGGTTGGTATGTAAAGTGAATAGAAAATTTCTTTTAAAAAAGAGGCTGGGCGGTGGTGGCACATGCCTTTAATCCCAGCACTTGGGAGGTAGAGGAAGGCGGATCTCTGTGAGTTCGAGGCCATTCTGGGCTACAGAGCGAGATCCAGGAAAGGTGCAAAGCTACACAGAGAAACCTTGTCTCGAAAAAAAGAAAAGAAAAGAAAAGAAAAGAAAAGAAAGAAAGAAAGAAAGAAAGAAAGAAAGAAGAAAGAAAGAAAGAAGGTGTACACATGCCCAGGCAGCCTCCATCTTTAGCAGGCAGCTAACCTCATGGTTGAAAGATCTTGGGTGTGCATTCAAGGAGATAATGAGATGAATTGTTAGAGGCGAGGAGTTTATTACCAGGGCCGTTTATGCCACGTACAAACCGATGATAGATAACAGCATGGTGGGGGCTCTGAGGAGATTTTAGTCCCACACACCAGAGACAGACAAATGGTGGGGTCTCTGAGGAGAGGAAATCAGGACCCACATGGAAGAAGGAGCGAGTCTCGTGTCACAGGAAAAGCCTGCAATCAGACTGACTCTCGGGCAGGAAGCAGGGAAAAGGGTTGGGTGGGAGGTGTGGCCACCAATACCTCCACTGATGTAAGCGCTCTTCCCCAGGTGTGATCCTGGCACGTGGGAGCCTGTTAGCTAGAGATTCACAATGTCTCAGTAGCTGTGGATATCTGTAAGGAGGAAGGGCAGCTGCAGACACTGTGGCTTAAACAGCAGCTCGATTCTAGCATTAGTGTTAACAATGATCCTTATTCCCCTTTCCTGGGTGCTAGATGGAACCCACAGGGCTCCAGGATGCTCTCACTCTGCTCAGAGACTTCATACCTCTTAGTGTAACAAGCCACCCTAGCGTTTATTGGCTTAATACAATAATCATTCATTATTGCTCCTCACTGTAGACATTAGCTGGGCAGTTTTTCAGCTCTGGGCCAGGTTCAGCTTCTTGGCTGACCTTGCCCAGGGTTCGTGGTTGCCTGGCAGATCAGCTGGAATATTACTGATGTCTGGAGTGAAGGAATGACTGAGCTATGTGGCTGGCATCTCTCAGCAAGCTAGCCAATGCTCACACAGTCTTGGCAGGGTTCCAAAAGAGCAAATAGAAGCCCCAAGGCCTCCTGGATCCAGGCTCGGAACAGGCCTAGCATCACTTTAGCTACATTCTGGTGGATCCAGTCACCAGATTCACTGAAGTCCTGCTCAGATTCAGAGTGGAGAAATCAAGTTGACCTTCTGATGGGAACAGCTGAAAAATCAAACCATAAGAAATAAGGACACAAGGAAGGATGGAGAATTGTGGCCATTTTTACAAACCCTCTACCCTAGCTCCTGAGATGTAGGTGTGTTTATAGCAATGTTTTAAAAAGAACATCTTGTTCCCCAGGTGACAGCTGACAAATCTCCTTGTCACACATAAAATAGTTCCACTATCTGCTAGCCAGTAGGAGCCAGAAATGTTAGCCAAGGATCCAGGGATGCTACGATGCTATGAGACTTCTCTCGTAGCTGGAGAGCTCGTGATCACCACAGAAGAAGGGCTTTGCTCTTTTCCCATCAGATTCTTCCAACAAGTGACTTGAGTGTCATATGCCACGGTGATCAGCTTCCTTTATAGCAATCCACCTAAGAGGGTGAAAATAAGGCAGAAGCTGGCCTTTGATGACCCCCACCTCCACCCAGAGGCCACACTGCAATCCCTCCGCCACATCTGTTCCTCAGGAGTAGGTCGTTAAGTCTGGACCACAGTCAGGGGAAAACCAGACTCCTCCTTCTAGAAAGAGCATTGAATAGTTCCTGGGAGCTATTTAAAGCCACTGACAGCTTACAGAGTTAAGTGCCATTTATAAACACCCACGACAGTGGCTAACAGTCATTAGAAACAGAATCTCAGCTCCCACCACATTCCACAGCTGATGGCCTGAGGACACAGAGTTCTGGAAGGTGATGGGGAAACAGAGGGAAGAAACCGCCTTCCCCAGATCCTCCAAAGCCGGCTTCTCAGACTGTCAGCCTACTGTGTGCAGTGTATCATCTGAGACCAGACTGCCAGGCTGGAATTTCAGCTCTCCCAAAGGACGTGGACATGTGTGACCTTGGATGAGTTTTATAATCCTCCATGAACCCCTGAATCCTCATCTAAAACAGGATGATCATACACCTATCCTGTAGGATTGTTGAGAAGCACATTATGATGTTCAGTCACAGCCTAGAATCACTGTGGAAGGGAGTTTGATGAAGGATTGTCTAGATTAGGGTGGCCTGTGGATGTCTGTGGGAGGTTATCTGATTGCCTTGACTGATCTGAAAAGACACAGCCTGAAAGCAGGCAGCACCAGCCTGGGGCCCTAGACTGTAAGAGCAGAGGAAGTCAGCAGAACACCAAGCATGCCTGCATTCTCTCTGTTCTCCACTAGCCATGTGATGTAACTACCTGCCTTGACTTCCTGCCTTGGCGTCCCTGCTGTGATGGACAGTACCCTGGAATTGTAAGCTGAATAAGCTTTCTCCCCTAAGTTGCTTTTTGCAAGGTGTTTTATCACACTCCCAGAAATACAACCAACAAAAATGCTTAGAGCAGCGCCTACCTACCGTACGTTGGATCTCAGTGCACGTTAGCTCTGTCCTCTTAGTTTCCAGGCAGGATGAGGATCTCACTCTGAGGCAGCATGAACACCATAACCATCTATCAATGTCTGTGGTGAAAGGACCAAAAACATTTGAGAACAGTTTTCTAGGTCCTCTCTGGATTCTAATAGCCACAATGAGAATCTTACATCTTAAATCCAGGACTATCTAGGTTCCTATTTCCTCCCCACGAGAAACACTGTAAAGACCAAGGAGGCTTTAGCCTGTTGTTCAGCACCCCAGCTCTCACTCCATGGAGACTGATGTGGGCAATACATCATTCATCATCTCCTGGGCATACAAAGAAAACACTCAGAAGCAATAACTGAATGAGTCTGTGTTTTAAGAGGCACTTAAGTGAATTAAAATCAATATGCAATCAAGTAGGTCTGTAAAGCCATGTTAGCTGACATCCGGAATGTTCTACTGGTGGATTTCTCTGTTTTAGAAGACTCTGAGCTCACCAGGCATGGTGGCACACAGCTTTAATCCCAGCACTCGGGAGACAGAGGCAGGCGGATCTCTGTGAGTTCAAGGCCAGCCTGATCTAGAGTTCCAAGACAGTAAAGGCTACACAGAGAAACCCTGTCTTGAAAAAAAAGAAAAGAAGATACTGCTCTCTGTAGGCTGTCACAGGACCTGACTCTATCCTGCAATAAGTGCAAGGGTGTGAGGTTTATAGAACCTGGGAGCCTTTTCCCTCAAAGTCCGATGTCAAGTAGCTATCTCCATTGATGAGTCACAGAAAGAGGGTAGAGGCTACGTGTTTGTGTGGTGGTCTGTTTCTCACTATCTTTCATTCTGTTACTGTGACAAATACCATAACCACAGGCAACGTAGAGAAAGGAAGGGTCTGTCTGGCTTACAGTCGTAGACCATCATGGAGGACAACAGAAGAGGAAGTCAAGCGTTGTAGATCATCATAGAGGATGACAGAAGAGGAAGTCAAGCAGGAGCCTGAAGCAGAAACCATGGAGGAATGCTGCTGGCTGGCTCAATCCCAGGCTCTAGCTTCTTTATTCAGCCCAGGACCACCTGCCCCGAGAGTGGTGCTGTCCACGGTGGGCTAAGCTCTTACACAGCAAATATCAGTCAAGACAATCTGTTTCTCACAGGTATACCCACAGGCTGATTGGATCTAGGCAGCTCCTCAATGGATGATTTTAGATTCTCACCTAGGTGACTCTGGGTTGTGTCAAGTTGACAAAGCTAGTCAGCACAGTTCTATACAACATAATCCTGACCAAAAATACCATGTAATAATGACGGCCTAAGTACTGCTCATAGGGAATGAGGAAGTAAGCCTGGGAAGGGACAGGTATGATAGCAAATGACATACTACAAGGAAAAAAGTGAGTGGCTCTGGTACAATTCAAGGTATAATTCACACCTGAGAACATTCCAGTCTGAGACAAGGGAGCACAAGTAAGTGTTCTCTTGAATTCCCAAGCACTTCTCTCCTGTGTCCCCAGGAAAGATGGTTCTAGAAACCAAAGGTCATCCTCACACACACTGGTGCTAGCATGTGATATAACAGAGTGCATTGTAAGGAGACCTGTGAGGATCCTGACAGGGCTGTGGCAGCCTGGACAGCATCCTTCCACAGCCTGTTCTTAGAGAGTTGCTACGTGGTCACAGCTGTGTGAAGCAGGACCAAAAGCTAGCATTGAAAAAGCAAGACATAGAACAACACTTGAAAAGGGGGAAAACTAAGAATGAGCGAAACCATCCAGAGTGGAACAGACACATAGAAAGTGTTGGTCATTCCATTACTTCTGCAGCATCAGAGTGGCAAGTCACAAACAAGCCAGTCTATTCCCCTCAACCCCTACATTAGGACAGCTCCTAACATACTCATCTATCATATTACAAGCAGCACAAACATGCTGTACTTCAGACCATCTCCTAACCATGTGGCTTGATCGTTTCTTCCAAAGGACCAGGAAAATTCATTAATGCAGAGCTCTAGCAAGATAGAACTCAAAACTTATTCATTAAAACAGCCTAAAGTGACCCTTATTATTTGTATGGACCAGTCATTCCAAACAACTGGCTACTCAACCAAAAATGCTGACACCAAACGTGGAAGACCAAGAGTAAACCTGGAAAGTAGAGCCTATCTCCCAAGGCATGCTAACCCCAGCCCAGAATTTAACTATATTTGTAGGGTTTTTTTTAAGTATTTTTATGTGTAATGAATGTTTTGCCAACTTGTACATGCATATCTGACACCCAAGGAGGCCAGAAGAGGGCATTAGATCCCTAGGACCTGGTGTTACAGACAGTTGTGAGCCACCATGTGGGTGCTGAGAACTGAACCCAGGTCCTCTGCAAGAGCAGCCAGCGCTCTTAGCCACTGAGCCATCTTTCTGCTCTGTTAGTTTGTTATGTCTCAGTTCGGTGCTCCTGTAGAAGTGATTTTCAATTGTTCTAATGATGAACCAATCAGTGAAGTTCTTGGCCTCAGGCTTTTAGGCAATGTGCCCATAATTGCACACCCGGAAATATGACCTGTGCTCCCTTCTCTGTCCTGTGGGAAACTCCTAAAAGCTTAAGCCTTGGTTAGTGTGTGAGTCTGTGTTGGAACAGCTGCCAAGACAATAGCTCCGTGTCTATGTTACTTCAGGTTAGCTCTGGTCTGGAAGTCCCTTCTCCCCATGGTGCTATTGGAAAGTGATAGACTCTTTAGGAGGTAAGACTTAACTGTGGGCCTGCCCTTGAAGATGATATTGGGACCTGGACCCCTTCCTCTCTCCCATCTCCTTGACATTGTGAGGTAAATACACTTGCTCCATTCCACACTCCCACCAAGATGTCTGTCTCACCACAGGCTAGCTGATCATGAGCTAGAACCATGAGCCATCTCTGCTTTCACTTCGTGTCTCTTAGGTATTTGTTACAGTGACAAAGACAACTAGAACACAGTTCAAATACCAGAAGAGCTCTCTAAGGAGAGGGCCACATCTCTGTACCTCCAATTCTAACTCATGAGATGGTCACAAAAACATCTTGCAAATAAATCTGTGACAGAGTACAAGCCCTATGCTAGGCACAGAGCCTTGGGCACAGCCCTTGGGTCCACCAAGTAAATCTTTGAATGAGAGGCCTCTCAGCTACACCATGTAGCTTATAAGTGGTAATTCTGGTTACTGTCATTCATGATAGTGTTGACCTTCACATTCAAATGGTTGGCTACTCTCCACCGTGACCTGAGGATCTGTATGAGTCTGCTGGACCAGTCTTAGATTCTGTAGATGAACTCACAGATGTCATGGTTCATTACAAAGGAGGATACAATTACAGTAGTGGTGCTGAACTATAGAGTATTGCTGGTGGAGTGGAGTAGGGGGGCCTGGTACTTTTCTTATAAAGAGTTGCCCATTCCGGCTTCTTGTGCCCAGATTGCCCAAACACTCAGAGTACTACTGTTTATTCTTAGAACCAGTTGGCCCTCCTCCCTTCTGCCAGGCTAGGCATCCTCCTTAGAGACAACAATGAGTGGATTACAAGAGCATATGGGCCAATAGAGAGCATTGTGGGTACTCCACTGATATTTATTATTAAACAAGAAATTGAACAAGGACATGTAAGAATCAAAACATGCCTGTTTCACACATGAGAAGTAGTTTACCAAAGCTGTTTCTTGTTGTAGAAACATGAAAGACACAAGATGACGGATGAATGGATGGATGGACAGATAGATGGATGGACAGATGGATTTTCTCTGGGTCAACCAGAGTCCTGGGATTAGAGCTCATCTCTCTGAATTGTCTACATCAATGTGCTCTGAATGCACCCAGTCTCCTCTAACTCCCTGCCATCAGGGCCTGGTGTGCAGAAAGCATGTCCCCAAGGTTTCCATCTGAGGACTTACAGTCTGGGACAACCATCACTGCACAGGGGCTGAGTTATCACCATGGTTACAAGCCAGCAAAGGTGCTGATGTTTCCCTTCTACTGGGGAGCATGCTATAACCTCCAAGTTGATAGTGGCTGCATTAGCCTGAGAGCAAGAGTTTCACAGATGACTACTTCCCATAGTTTACACACACACTCAGAACTCTTCCTAAAATGTCTCATTCTGAACTGGTGTGATGAAATATGTCTGTATTCCTGAGATTCAAGAGGCAGAGGCAAGAGGATTTAGAGTTCAGGTCTAGCCTTGGCTAGATAGTGAGACCTTATTTTTGCAAAAAACAAGAATCCTGCACTGGAGAAGAGGGCCTAAAGTCCACTGGAGGACCTTAACACTATCTAACTTTTCAGATCTTAACTCAAGCGCCCATAAGAACCACCCAAGGAGCTTTCTACCAACACATACCCAGGCTGCCCACTTTCATTCAGTGGGGCCATGCAGAGGCCTCCATGTGGCCTTTTTAACAAAACTTTCTATAGACCACCACCACCGTCTTCCCTGTAGCATCAGATAGATTTAGGGAGGTGCTGCAGTCTAATGGCTCAGCTCTATGTCAGGGCCTGGGGCTTGGTGAGAGCAACATGCCTGCCTGTGGTTTCTGCATCATGTCCTCAGCTAGGTCTGGTGCACAGCTGTCCCTCCCAGAAGATTCTGCTCCCAGTTAGGAATCAGTGACAAGTGTTCGTTGTTTACCATCCCTGAAGGCTGTTAAGCAAAAGGAAAATGGTGCAAGATTGCTCAGAGACAACACACAGAACAGAGTGGAGGAGATGATTACAATAATTTCAGAGCATCGCTCCAAGAAGAATCCCATAGCTTGTGCATGCCGCCGTTCCCCTTCCGTCTCTTCCCAGCAAGAGGCAGCCACTAGGGCACTCTCCCTCTGTAGTCACCTATTCTGCACATCTCACATAAATAGAGTAATGTATATGACTGAGGCATTTCACTTAGCATTTGGATTTCAAGAGACATCTACGCTGCAATATGTATGCAACAGCACTTTCTCATGATTGAATAATATCCCATTCCGTGAATGCTCCATGTTTTGTCTGCTGTTCATCAGCTGATAGAGGCTAGATCATTTCTTTCGGTGTTAAAAGGTGTTAACACTGTTCCCTTAGAAGCAGGCATCTGTTCTCAACTGTCAGTCATAGAGTCCTCTGTTCTGAGCTGGGCATTTTATAGGCATTTGCTAGAACAATGAGTGAGTGTGTGAATGGTTGAATGAATGAATGAATGCACCCACCCATGAATGCAAAGATGAAGTATAAGGCAGTGGCAGAGGATACAGCACCATCTGCATAGTCCACGTGACATATGACAGAGTTTATGTCAGAGCCTAAGTCTCATGTACAAAATGTTCAAACAAGAAGTCTTTTCTCACACCCACGTTGTGTTCTGTTCTAGACTCATGGGGCTGGGGGTTGGATGAGGAGACAGGAAGTTACATTTAAAGACAATGTGCAGAGAGGCAGGTCTGGGCATGGACTTTGGACATCCATATGCCCTCTCCAGTTGGCTCCATTGTTCGCCCACTAAGAACCCTTCAGCAAGTGATAGAACACCTTTGCACTCCAGTTTTCTCCTTGTAAAGGGAGAATTAAGAGGGAACCAGAGTCCTTAGACAATGGACTTAACTCAGTGCCTGGCATGTTAGTGAGGCATGGCTGAGCAGATTCATTTAGAAAACCATCCCACATCCTTCAACCCTGGTGGGGCATCGGGGGATCATCTCAGGCAGGTGTTGTGACTTCATCAGACTTGCAGAAAGCATGGTTTATTTGCATGGCGACATATAACTGTTGTATATCCAAACCAACAGTCAAAGCCTAGAGACGAATGCCAAAGCACACTCACTTTTTAAGCTGCAGGCCCCATGTGTTTTCACCAATGGGAATTTCTGAGCCCTGTCCAGGAGAATGGACCTCTGGAGCAGGATATTCTGTGATGAGGTAGGCTGACTCATTGTTGAAGGGAACCAGTGAAGGCTTCTCCAGGCATAATCCCTCTTTCTGTGGAGCCCCGTCATTAGGAGCTCTGCTTGCCTCTGGTTCCTCTGTTAAATAGGGAGTTTGGACTAAAATACCTCCAAACAGAACCCCCTATCAAAGGACCCCAAAGGAAGGGCCTTAGAGGAACATACACCAAGAGCCAGACATGGAGACCTGAGGGGCCTCTTCAGTTTGGCAAACACATGTAGGAACTAGAAAATGGAAAGTCAAAACTCCAAGTTCACCCTTACTCTGAGAGTAAGCTCACCATGGAACTCATAGACATTCTGTCCAAAGGCTGCTATGTTGGTGGCCAAGTAAGTCCTTCTTGGAGTCTGAAATCAAACCCTCCTGAGCATGAGAGGAAGGAGACCCAAAGGCCGGAGAAGCGCACTGGCTTCATTGTCTGACCCTCTGAACACCCCCACGTTGTTACAGAGTCTGGAGCCTGGCACTGCTGGCCATGTGCCCAGAACTGGGGCAGCCAAGGTATGTCTGGAAAAGAGGGCTTCTTTGAAGCAAGCATCCCTCATGCCAGGCAGGCCAGCGAATGAGCTGCTGCTTGCAGACCTCTCATTGGAGGCTTGCATGGGCCAAGCCCACTCACTCAATAAATGCAAAGTCAAGAGTTAAGCGCCAGGCACCAAGAATACAGAAGCATGTGTGTGCAGACCAAGGATGCTTTCCATCATTGTGTGTGTGTTTTTTAATTAATTGATGATTTCCTATCTTGAACATAATGTACATTGCTATAAAATTTCAATTGGATTACCTGTGATTGCTAGGGAGGAACCCTGTCAGCTGCCCTGCTAGCCAGGGGAAAAAATGGGACTGGGAAAAGGGCCAGTTAAGTGAATTGGCCTAAAGTCCAGTCCAAGATTTTACAGTCAAAATATTTTCAATATATTTTGTTAGGAATTTGCTTGCAAAATAAATAGAGACTTGTAAAAATAGGTTGGCTTTATGCTACATTTAAATACCACTTAGTACTTTGTAATTATGACTTTCAAAGATATCTTAAACCCAAGGTAAAAGCTTGATGGTGTTGATTAGCTACTTTAAAACACACTGCCAGGGCTGGACAGATGGCTCAGTGGTTACAAGCACTTGTTGCTCTCTCAAAGGACCAGGGTTTGATTCCCAGAACCCACATGACCGCTCTCAACCATCTGTCCCAAGTTATCCAATTTCCTTTTCTGACCTCTGAAAGTACCAGGCCTGTACATAGTACAACACATACATATAGGCAAAATACCCATACAATAAAACAGCAAATAAGTAAATCTATTTTAAAATGAAGTAACTGCCTGAAAAGCAACGAAGTATTGGATGAACAGCTACTGCATGAAACCTTTCTTAATATATGATGCCTTACACCTTCACCTTTTAAAAGTTTGTGTGTGTGTGTGTGTGTGTGTGTGTGTGTGTGTGTGTGTACCTTAGCTCTCTCCTTCGACCATGTGTGTCCCAGGAATTAAACTCTGATCATCAGGCTTGGGAGCAAGTGCCTCTACCCACTGAACCATCTTGCCAGCCTAGTCTTCTTGCCTGGGATACATGGGACCCAGTTTCAAGACATTCACACATGCAGGGGGTTGGGGAAGAAAAAGAACTATGAATGAACCAATGTTCATCCTGGCTCCCATGACCCCTGAGTCTCCTAGAGATACATGTTCAATAGAATGTAGCTCAAGAATCTGCATTTTCAAATGTTCCAATGGCGCCATTAATGTATGTGATCTTGGGTCTCCACATGAAGACCCCTAGCTATGTGCATAGCCAGCCATTAGAAAATTTAAAATCAGCCATATTAGTTATTTCTAAGTGCTGAAAAGAGTTACAGTGGTTTTTCTCTTATATTTATCTTCTGTTGTTTGGTTGGTTGTATTTTGGAATTTTGGGTGTTACACTGCATTGCTATTTTCTAGGATAAATTGTTTTAATGTTTAACAAAGTACCTAAGTCATTAAATTTCACCCAATGAATTTTCAGAAAATGGTCAAACCTATGTAATCAGCACCCAAATCAAGAGAAAACATCCTGGGGCTGCAGGGATGGCTCAACTATTAAGAGCACCTGCTGCTCTTGCAGAGGACCTGGGTTCAATTCCCAGCACCCACATGGTGGCTCATGACTGCCTGTAATTCCAGCTCCAAGGGATCTGCTGCCCCTTTCTGGCTTCCATGGGAGCTATACGAATATAGTGCAAACACATACACATAAAATAAAAAAATTTTAAAAAATTTAAAGAGCATCCTCAGCATCCCAGAAACCTGTGTTAGTTCTTGACCTTCGAGACCACATTTTGTCATTTCTGTCTCTGTGTGTTTGATTAAGTACTTTAGTGGCAGGATATAGCTATAAACTAATATATTGTGGCAAATGCTTATATTTTTAAATATTTATTTTATATTTATGAGTGTGTCTGAGTGTATGTATATGCACTACATTCATGCAGGAACCCAAGAAGGTCAGAAAATGTAGTTGTAACTTAGTAGCAAAAAAGAAACACACTATCCAAGTAAAGAGAAAAGCCGAAGAGGTCAGAGCTAAGAGCCTTAACCGCTTTCAGTTCGCTAGGCTCTCCCTAAAGCAACGACTCTCTGCTCAAAAGGGGGGTTGCCCTTTTATAGAATTCTGTTCTGCCTTCTCATTGGTTGTAAGCCCAACTGCCTAACTGCCTCATCACTACTTGTTCGCCAGACCCTGGCTATGGCTTGTTAATAGCTCTGACCCCTAGGCAACTTTATTTATTAAAATATAACATTTTAATACAAAAGAAAATATCACCACATTTCCCCTTTTCTATTTTAATAAAAGAAAAAAAAAGAAAAACGCTTATAACTAACATAAGAAAAACTATATACGGAAGTACAATAACTATATACAATATATACAAGTAATAACTACCTAAACAATATCTAGTCTATTTTTATTTAACAAATTCAGAGAAAATAATTCTATTATCTACCCTAGTGTATCTAATTCACTTTCTATCCTAATTATTCTTCAACTATAACTAAATAATCTTCAACTCCTTCAGAGACCCAAGAAGGAAATAATATTACCTAACAAAAATAAAAACTTCCAAAGAAAATTGTGAGTTGATAGAAACAGCCAGCTGCCTGGACAGTCACCTGAGGTTTCTCCGCAGAGTTGGGGCATTATCTTCAACCTATAGGCTTAGTGTATCTGACAGACTTATTTGTGAAGTAGGATGTACACAAGGTCAATAGTTCAACCTCACCTTAGGTGAGAGCAGTCTATGTACCAGAAACACCTGAATTCCATTTGTGTCATGTCATGATTCAGGATTTTAAATTCTGGAAATTGTTGATGGTTTTTTAATTCAGCTGTCCATTCTTCTTGACCGTGTATATGTGGCTTCATCTCAGCATCCCGTACTTCTCCACATCCCTCTATTAAATGCCAGTCTGTTATTGAGAGGCGTGAGCTTACTCTTCAAGAATAACTGTTTCAGCTGCTGGTCCATTGCACATCAGAAGCTATCGGCCCACTGCCTGTTCAGCTGCCTTCAAAGAAAAAGGCACTGTACCTTTTCCAGATTGCGAAGGCCACTTCAGGGATGGTGCCATATTGTCCTGGCCTCAGAAGATGCCTTTTGATAAAGCCATAACCATACTTGTTTTGGCAAGAATCAGTAGTCCTTCGTTTCATTTCTGTCTGTCTATTCAGTCCGGTTGTCAGCAGTTGATTCGAGGATATTTTGTTGTCCAGTGGCCAATTTTTGCCACAATGAAAGTTAACTCCATATGCAGTTTCTTCAGTGCCCATATTTTCTCTGAAGTAGATTGTTATTGCCAGGAGCCGACATGTTTCATAGTTATAACAAAAAAATTTTCTAAGTTATTAAAACATTTTAAATGCCATATTCTGTAGATCTCTGAAGGGTTTGAAGATGACCGGTCTATCCAAAATATATCTACTCTATCTTGAAAACATACCTAATATGACTATAAGTTTTCTTATTATGTCTAACCACTAACTTTAATTTCTTTATATCCTAATAGTTGTTAACAGTAACATTCAAGAATCAAAAAAATGTATTACATTGTTAAATGAACGGTATAAACACAGTTAGAAATATATATATATAGCATTTTCTAACAATATCAATTTCAACATATATAATTTGTATACAACATAAAACAATCCAATCCAATGTAAAGTATTTAAAACTAGTAATTGTCTTTTTCTTTTTTCTTTTCCTTTTTCCGTTTTTTTTTAATATATATATATATAAACAAGAACCGTAAATCTAAACTCCTTTGCTTAGCCCTTTTCTTAACCCTTGATAACCAGTTGTAACCAACCCCTCTAAACAATGAAAATTATCCCAGACCTAAAACCCGTTAAAAGACCAAAAAACCACCCGTCCCACACCACCTTTTTGGGAATGTGGGATACCAAAGTTCAAGATTTATTTCATGTCCTTATTCAAATAGTCTTTGGGACTGGATCATCTCAGTTATCCCTCTCAAAATTGTTCTAAGCACTTTGTAGTTCAAAGCTGATCTGTAGATGATGTTTGTCAGCTTAGTGATGTCATTATTGTCCACGTGGAATTGTTGTTGTTGTGGGGCCCCATTTTCTTCCTGGAGACTCCAGTTGATGCCAGGCCTGGCCGTTATTTCCTGCAGGAAACTGATAAAAGACTCGAACACAAAGACATACATACAGAAAATATTCATACCTTAAGAAAAGTTTAAAGAATCAGAATAGAATCAAGGAGTTGAGATTAGTAATAGAATAGTCCCTTAATTAATTTTGCTTTTTTCTGTCCCATAGCAGAAGATGGCCCTTCTGGCATGATACAGGGAGTTTGCATTTTCCTTTTAACAAACATGCTTGAGTTTAAAGAAGGAGAGGGCCATTCTCCAACTCCAAAGTCAGCCTTAAATTATAATTGAACTGGGACTATTAGAAGATGAATAGTGTTAAATTTCCTTAGAGAAGAATAAAAACAAACATTTAAGGAGATATAATATTTTTTAGATGATATACCAATAGGCCATTTTACTCTGTTTCCTGGGATAAATGATTTGTCCCTTTTTTTCACTTGTCTCATTTGTCCAACGGTCTTCAGATTCCTTAGGCTACATTTTCCTAAAAGACAAAAACAAAAGCCTTTCCCCACGTTTAATTTTGGGGATGTTCCTTTTTTGGCAAGTTATTACCTGATTAAATGAAAAAGCATGTGTTACTTGTATAAATTAGTTTAAATTGGATGTTCATGCTGGTTGATGAACTATCACCTCTTCTATTAAGAGGTCTCTTGTTCAAATCGAGCCTTTATCAATTTTGATGGTACCCACAGCTTATCTCCTCCTGTAGAAACAAAAGCAAAACCTCGTCCCCAACGCAGCACATACCCTGGTTTCCATTCTGAGGTTAGCACATCTTTAAAGTATATAGGCTGATTCAATTCTGTAGTTTTTTTCTATTATCCAATGTCTCTCCGCAGCTGTTGTTCCTTTCTCATCGGCATTGAGAAAATTCAAAGTTAATAGAGCATTATGCAGTCTATTTCTGGGGGTTTTTGTTACCCCTTTCTGTTTATTTAGCATATCCTTTAGAGTTCTGTTAGATCTTTCTATAACTGCTTGACCTGTAGGATTATGTGGTATACCTGTAATATGCTTTATATCGTAATAAGCAAAAAATTGCTTCATTTTAACAGAGACAAATGATGGAGCATTGTCAGTTTTGATTTGTGCAAGTATACCCATGATAGCCATGACTTCTAATAAATGAGTGATTACAGAATCTGCTTTTTCAGAACTCAAGGCAGTTGCCCATTGAAATCCTGAATAAGTATCTATGGTGTGGTGTACATATTTCAATTTTCCAAATTCTGCAAAGTGAAACACATCCATCTGCCAGATTTCATTCCTTTGAGTACCCTTTGGGTTACATCCTGCTGGTAATGGTGTCTGATTGTAAAAGGAACAAGTAGGACATTTCTTCACTATTTCTTTGG